>MKYO02029402.1:40207-100017 GCA_002013955.2 Citrus medica
GTGACGGATCGTGATCTAACAGGAGTGGTGGTGGCGGATCGTGATCTAGGAGCCTAAATCACTTCAGCGGAAAAAGGCAACTCGGATTTTCAAGGTACGATTTCTAAAATACAAATTTTTATATATTATATGAGAGCGATCTTCAAAAGGTTTTATAAAAATTTTAAAAACCTGATTTTTCCCCATCAACTTATTCATAAGTGATTGTATGTATATCTAATTAATAAGGATGCCCAAATAAGAGATGATAAACGTTATACATTTATATATATATATATATATATATATACACATACACGCACGTATTGTGGACATACTTATTCATAAGGGATGTATCTCTTGAACTAAGTTAATACATTTTAAATCAATTATAACTATTTTACTAAAAGATGTGACTAATCTTCAAAAGACATAACTTTTCTTATAACTAATGAGTCACATACATATAAATAGTTTGAAAAACAGTTATCAATAGTCCACAAATAGACTCTACTATACATATTTAAGATCATCCAAAATTATGAGTTAAAGATATTAAGATTTCTTTAAACCTCTTTTGTCTTAATGACACTTAATTATGGATAATTTTTAGTTTCACAATAATTCAATCAAGATTACTTCTAAAAGGACCAACACTTTGTAATATGATAATAACGTTCATCTTTTCTATTGTTAACCCACAAATTAAATTCCGAACTTAGTATACTTCGCTCATCCTTTCGAGGTGAAATGAACTTGAAATTTTATTTCATTTTATTTTTGCTTTAGAATTCCGCGGACCGAGAGAGTCAAACTTGTCTCCTAATCAATCACAGCTAGCAAAGTCCCTGATCAAATATTAAGTGCGTGGACACTAACTTACAGTCAAAGTCAATTAAAAACACTCCTCCACGTTCACTATCATAATCAATCAATTGGGTCTGAATGGGCTGCCCGCCTCAGAACCCGATTGCACGTGCATGTCACGTGACTAGTGGCTTTCAACTCTGTGGTACTTTCGTAATTTGGCACAAGGCGAATGGTAAGATCTCTATAAATATAAAAGCTCCAGTCATCTCATCACCAATACCAAGCAGAATAAAAAAAAAAAAAATTCTCAAGCAGAGAATACTGATACACTAATGAGCAAGATGATGATGAAGAATATAGCTGTAGTTCTGGTGGTTATTTTCGTAATTTCAGCTCATCATACGGTAACTGTTGTTGAATCTTCTGCTTTTGATTGCTTGGACGCTTGCATCACTGGCTGTGCTGCTCAATATATCAATAATGGTAGGTTAATTATGTTATCTGCTAAGTGGTTAATAGATGTTTTGTTAATTCTTCCTAATAAAATCTATCTATTTCTACGATTTTTCAGCCTTTTGGTTTGTTTGTATAACAATAAATTCACAACTTCAATTTTATTAATTTAATACGCAGATAGACTTAGGCAGCGATGCGAGGGCAAGTGCTCCATAAAATGCAATCCCGGTACGTTTGGCGAAATTTTTTACAAAGGCCCTCTTTTTTTATTTTTTTTAAATTGATCACCTAAATCCTTTTTAGGGCAGTTAAGTAATGTTACAGTTTTTAAAATAATAATTATTAACTATACTCTAAAAATAATTAGTTATTTATAGGATCAATTAAACGTTTGTATAAATTTTATTTTTATTAGTATTATGAGCATTTAGAACAATTATGTATATTTGATACATCTTACTATTTTTTTGTTATAGGAATGTAAATAATTGAATTGAATATAAGGTTAAATAAAATTTATTTATATATTTATAAATATGTATATAAAATATTTTTTATTGTTTGTCAATATTTTTTATATGATAATTGATAACTTAGATAAATATTTTATATTATTAATTTTTATTTTTATCTCAATATAATTATTAATAATAAAAATAATCTCTTTAAAGTTAATAATTTTATTTGTTAATTAACAAGAATAATTTTATATTTTTATAATATATATAAAGATATATATGAAATTATATTGAGTATAAAATTGATTATCAAAATTAAATTTTCAAAAGTTACTATGTCTCTCTTTTTTTAAATTTGTTGTAGAATGAAGTGGTTTTATCAAAAACGACTTCTAAAAAAATTTACAAAATACTGAAATTAGTTTTAATTTTTTAAAATTATTTTCAAACCTCTTAAAAATGATTTCAAATGAACCCTTACTACATAAATATTAAATATTAAACTTATTTTCTTACTCATCATAATGACACGATTTATGACTATATATTTTAATTGCGCTTTGTGCAGGTGATACTTCTCAAGTCCAAGAGAATCCAGTCTAGTTAATATTCTCCAAGCTCACCAAACCAACTCTTGCTCTGAAGAAATTAATATTATGTAATGAGGGAAAAATATTTTAATAAACTTCTTCATGTTATGTTCTTAAATCTTAAATTTAATCTTTATGGTTGAAATTTGAAAATTCCACTTGTTTGTGTATTTGATATATTTCATAGATGTATGATACGTACAAAGCTAGTAATTCTATCGATGATTTATGTTTTTCACGATGTCTAAATTCCGGGCTAAACTAAAATAATATTTCAACAATATTTCAACAAAAGAATGATTGTAGAGATTTATATGAATAATGTTTATTTCATTAGTCAAAAAAACACAGAAACTCACTCATTATTTTATCATTTTGATCGCACAACCTAATTTCATATGCTCTTTTTCGAAATACAAATATTTATTTAATCAAATAATCATTACAATAATTTTAAAATAAAACAAAACAAAGAAAAGAATGAAAAATAAAATAAGTTTTTATGTTAACTTCATATGAAAGTCGAAATTATCCCTTAAGTTACAAAACATAATAATTTACAGCTCTGATTGTCTGTAATTACGTTACAAATGAGCCAATTTAAACTCACTTTTTCATTATTAAACTAAGGTGGCATTAGTTTTTTTTTTAAATCTCAATAGACTTTAATTAATTTGAATTCTTAATAGAGTTAAATATCTAAATATGAATGGCATGCTTGTTTTTTGGTCTAAATCTCCGATAACAAGTATTAAGTTATTTTTTTAACTTAAGAAATTCGAAAACAAATACTCTTATACGAAAGTATCCAAAAAAAATTTAAAGATAAATAACATTAATTTGAATAATATAAAAAAATAAAAATATTAATATTCTACTACTATATTTTCAATTATCACAAGTTGCGAAGATAAATAATAATGATAATTAGTAAGTTTTATTTAGGTAATGATGTAAATAATTAATTAGATAGGGTTAGTTTTGCATAATATTTTTCTTAATGTCATTCAGAGTTTTTAAATTAAGTAAAAAACTAAATAAAAAATGATCTAATAACTTAAAAACTTAATGACTGAAAATTTTCATTAAATTGAAAAAAAATAAACTTAATGACTTAACAACTTAAAATTAAGTCTATTAAGTTAAAAAAAATAAGGTCCCCCTAAATAAATATTAATAGGTTTAAACAAGCGAAATATGATTTACATAGAGCATATACTGAAAACTCACCCCTTAATCAAGTAGTGGGGTGTTTATTTGCTGAATTAGAAAAAAAAAGCGCATTTAGTTAGTGAAATAAATGAAGATATGAGATTTATTTTGGTGGGTCCCACAACAATTTGGGAATCAAGAATACGAACATGATTCCCATGAGTCCCTAGGAATCAAACTCCCATTCTCAAGATTTTTCATTTTGCCCACAATAATTTTTTATGATTCTGAAAATGCCCTCACCTTAACTAAAAAATATAAATAGCGAAAAATTTTAAAAAAATCCCTAAAACCTAAACTCTCTCACACAAGCCACCCAACCGAATGCCATCGTAGCTACTTCCATCACCATCGCAGCCAAACTCATCCACCATCCTCGTCGTCGCTAGTCCGTCGGTTGTGAACAGCAGTCGGTTGTTGGTTTTGTCTCCGTTGGGCCACCTCGATTTCGTCTCCATCTCCCTTTCGTTCCCATCTCGTTTCATCTCCGATTTCGTCGCTGATAGCCACGGTTTCAATCTGATGATGATGATGCTGACGATAATGATTTGTTGTTGCTGTTGTTGTTAATGACGATGATGATTTCGATTTTGATTATTGCTATTAATTTGTTTTTGGGAAATGGATTATTTTGTTGATAAGGGTTATTTAGGATTTTGGTTGTTGTTATTGTTGTTGTTGTTGTTATTTTTGGAAATGGATTATTTTGTTGATGATGATGAATCTGATTATGATTATTATTATTTTTTAAATGGGTTATTATTTTGTTAATGATGATCTTTTATTTTGATCATGTTGATTATTATTATTATTGTTGTTGTTGTTATCATTATTATTGATAAAGGTAGTATATTTTTTATTGTTATTAATGGTAAATTATAATTAATTAATATATTAACAATAATTTTAATAATCATGATGATGTCTAACTCATTCTGATTTTGATTTCGATTCTAAGACAAAGTAAACACATTAATAGAATCCAGTTCATTCTGATTCCAAATCCTTGTGTTAAAGTAAATCACTTATTTTAATTCTTATTCATCATTCTCATTCCTGCCCATTCCAATTCCTGTTTAGTAAATGCACCATAGATTTTAATATATTGATCCATCAAAACTCAACCCTATAACCTTAAAACCTGACAAATTGTGAAAAATAAATGAATATTAGAATAGAAAATGAAGGGTAAAAGTTTGTTTAGTTCCTATATTTTAAGGTTGATTCCTGTTTAGTCCCTATATTTTTTTAAAGTATCTCAAAACATCTTTGTCATTAAGTTATTGACACCCCTGTTATTACCTTTTGTTTCTTTTGCCTTACTTTTACAATATTACCCTCTTAAAATAATATTTATTTTTTTGGACATTAATAAAAAGAAAGAACTTAAATTACTAATTTAATCCTGAAAAATAAAATAGAAACAAAATGAATATATGTTAATTTTTTTCGAAACATCCTACTGAGAAGTTCATCTATTAATTTTTTATTAATGTCCCAAAAATTGATAATTTAATTTTTTTGCAATCGTACTTTTTTGGATATATCTTAGCTTCCACAAAAATTAATATATATTATTTTATTTTTATTTTATTTTTGGGCTTAAATTGGTAGCTTAATTTGTTTCCTTTTATTAATGTCCAAAAAAATTAATGTAAAGAGTAATATTATAAAAGTAAGGCAAAAGAGACAAAAAGTAACAGTAGAGATGTCAGTAATTAAAAAAAAAACCACCAAAAGGTGGTGAGTTAGGCATGACCCCTATATGTAAAATATAAAAAAGAATAAAAGGAATACATAAGGAGGGAAACATAGACCAAAACCTCCAAGAGTAAATGCAAATGCACATGAATAGCTAAGAAAGAATAAAGGTAATAGAAAACCATCAACGCTAGCGCCTGACATGAGAAACAACCTGAGCATCCAAATGAAGAATACCAAATAAGCTAGTGGGAAGATATTGGGAACAAGAGAAACACCTACTGACACGATGAGAACACGCCCAATTTGCTAAAAAAATAGCAGTAGAGGTAGCCTCACGAAACACATACCTGACTAGAATAAGTGAAGAGGCTGTGAAAGAGCATACCCAACACGGCAAGTAAGCATAATCCTAACAAACAGGACCCTGAGAATGGATCCAAGAAACAACCATAGCTGAATCCGACTCCACCTCAAGTATAGGATAACCAAGCGTTAAGAGGATGTCAATAATTTAATAATAGGGATGTTTTGAAGTATTTTTAAAATATATAAAGACTAAATGCATACTAACCTCAAAATATAGGAACTAAATGAGTTTTTTACCTGAAAATGAATAATATGGTAATAGTAAATAACTTCTTCATATCTTTACGTTAATAGCATGTGGTTGCCATATTTCAAAAATTATTGAACTATAACTTCCAAAATATATCAGTTGCCATCCTACAATTTGCTAATAAATGCTATTAACAAAGACATTTCGCCATTTAAAAAAAAAAACAAAAAAAGAGGGGAAATAGACAAAACAAAACAAAACAAAAACAAAGACATTCCCCTCAACTCCGTGAGTTTGGCAAAACATCACTTGGCTAACTTCTTCAACATATTGATTAGCTACTTGGGTATCTATTTTAGTCAATCTCCACTTAGGTTACAATTGAATGTTTATTGTGAAGAAAAAAAAAGGTGTATTGTAGCTTTAGTGGTTTTGCCTTGTGTTCTTATCTTGTCAAGGTAGAATTTTGAGTTACAAAAGTATTATAAATAACTAATATTTATTGTGTAATGGTTAAAATGGGTGAAACGGTTTCGAATGGGTTATAATGATTTGACTTGTTAAGGACTTGACCAAATAAAATTAGATCCAACAACCATTAGTGACAACAATAGAAAATGTATATTTAATAAATGTTAAAATTATCATTTTTTCACTTATAATATTGATAAATACGTTCATAACTTATAAATTATCTTAATGCTCTCTTAATATACTTTTTTATTAAATTAAATTGTAATATATTAATTTTATCTTAATTTTATATTATAGATATATTTTCTAGAATAAAGAGAGAACTGGAGTTAAAAGCAGAAGATGAAGAAGATGGATTGCACGGATTAAAAAGAACCAAAAAAATACTTGATGTGGCTGATGTGGAGCCATATAATAATAAAATAATTAAAAAAAGGTTGAGCCACTTGGTAGTCAAATGGCAACTACTCAGTACCCCTTTCTTTTTATTATTGTTATAAAAAAATTAAATAATAATAATAATTTTAAAAGAGAGGAGTAAGAGGAGAAAAAAAGAAATAGTAGAATCAAAGAGACAACGAAGAAGTGCAGAGGAGGTGTGAGAAACGAAAGACTTAGTTTCCAAAATTTCTTTTTTTTTGTATTTAATTTTCTTGTAATTTATTTAGAAGTTTAAATTTTAATCCATAAATAAATTTAGTTTTTTTTTTTAATTTTAATATGTATAATTTAATTTTAAAATGTAAAGAGTAATATTATAAAAGTAAGGCAAAAGAGACAAAAAGTAACAGTAGAGATGTCAGTAATTAAAAAAAAAACCACCAAAAGGTGGTGAGTTAGGCATGACCCCTATATGTAAAATATAAAAAAGAATAAAAGGAATACATAAGGAGGGAAACATAGACCAAAACCTCCAAGAGTAAATGCAAATGCACATGAATAGCTAAGAAAGAATAAAGGTAATAGAAAACCATCAACGCTAGCGCCTGACATGAGAAACAACCTGAGCATCCAAATGAAGAATACCAAATAAGCTAGTGGGAAGATATTGGGAACAAGAGAAACACCTACTGACACGATGAGAACACGCCCAATTTGCTAAAAAAATAGCAGTAGAGGTAGCCTCACGAAACACATACCTGACTAGAATAAGTGAAGAGGCTGTGAAAGAGCATACCCAACACGGCAAGTAAGCATAATCCTAACAAACAGGACCCTGAGAATGGATCCAAGAAACAACCATAGCTGAATCCGACTCCACCTCAAGTATAGGATAACCAAGCGTTAAGAGGATGTCAATAATTTAATAATAGGGATGTTTTGAAGTATTTTTAAAATATATAAAGACTAAATGCATACTAACCTCAAAATATAGGAACTAAATGAGTTTTTTACCTGAAAATGAATAATATGGTAATAGTAAATAACTTCTTCATATCTTTACGTTAATAGCATGTGGTTGCCATATTTCAAAAATTATTGAACTATAACTTCCAAAATATATCAGTTGCCATCCTACAATTTGCTAATAAATGCTATTAACAAAGACATTTCGCCATTTAAAAAAAAAACAAAAAAAGAGGGGAAATAGACAAAACAAAACAAAACAAAAACAAAGACATTCCCCTCAACTCCGTGAGTTTGGCAAAACATCACTTGGCTAACTTCTTCAACATATTGATTAGCTACTTGGGTATCTATTTTAGTCAATCTCCACTTAGGTTACAATTGAATGTTTATTGTGAAGAAAAAAAAAGGTGTATTGTAGCTTTAGTGGTTTTGCCTTGTGTTCTTATCTTGTCAAGGTAGAATTTTGAGTTACAAAAGTATTATAAATAACTAATATTTATTGTGTAATGGTTAAAATGGGTGAAACGGTTTCGAATGGGTTATAATGATTTGACTTGTTAAGGACTTGACCAAATAAAATTAGATCCAACAACCATTAGTGACAACAATAGAAAATGCATATTTAATAAATATTAAAATTATCATTTTTTCACTTATAATATTGATAAATACGTTCATAACTTATAAATTATCTTAATGCTCTCTTAATATATTTTTTTATTAAATTAAATTGTAATATATTAATTTTATCTTAATTTTATATTATAGATATATTTTCTAGAATAAAGAGAGAACTGGAGTTAAAAGCAGAAGATGAAGAAGATGGATTGCACGGATTAAAAAGAACCAAAAAAATACTTGATGTGGCTGATGTGGAGCCATATAATAATAAAATAATTAAAAAAAGGTTGAGCCACTTGGTAGTCAAATGGCAACTACTCAGTACCCCTTTCTTTTTATTATTGTTATAAAAAAATTAAATAATAATAATAATTTTAAAAGAGAGGAGTAAGAGGAGAAAAAAAGAAATAGTAGAATCAAAGAGACAACGAAGAAGTGCAGAGGAGGTGTGAGAAACGAAAGACTTAGTTTCCAAAATTTCTTTTTTTTTGTATTTAATTTTCTTGTAATTTATTTAGAAGTTTAAATTTTAATCCATAAATAAATTTAGTTTTATTTTTAATTTTAATATGTATAATTTAATTTTAACAGTTATTTTAATTTTAATTATACTTAGCTAAATAATAATAGTTAAGGTAAAGTAAAATTTTTAATTAAAAAATATATTTTAATCAAACTCTATTTTTAATTATATAAATTTAATTACCCTCTATTTAATTTTATCCTTATTTTATATTTTACATTTTACCAGGCATATGGGCGATGGTAGCGAGGGAGACGATGGCAACGGATGATGGGTCCATCCATCAAGATGCTTCCATGCTATAAGTTTTTAGGGGTATTTTATTCCGAAAGGGATTTAATTAGTTAATTTTGTAAGAAAAATAGAAATGTGGTATTTTTTAAATTGGAAAATGGAAAGTGGTTACATCCGTGCATAGTTCAAGCGTTATCTATTTTTTGCGCCTTGAATGAAGACTCCCTCTATTTAGAGAGGAAGGATACAATTGGATTTTAATTTTTTGTTTGTAAAATGATTTTTTGGCAGGCAGGCATGGGCTTCAATGAGAGAAATTCAAATTTAGAGGTCCAGCCCGGCCCATTCCAGAACTCTTACGCACCCCACACAACACAACGCTCGCTAATAAAACCCTTCTGCTTCTCTTAAAACCCTAGAAACCCCCTATAACGCTTCTTCTTCATCTCTTCGTCTCTAAGACGCAGCAGAATCAAGTTGAATTGCAAGGCCAGTAAAGATTTAGCTGCTAGCAAAAAGAAAAGAAAAATAATGCTAGTCTTATTCGAAACTCCGGCGGGTTTCGCCCTTTTTAAAGTATTAGACGAAGGGAAGCTCTCTAAAGTCGAGGTAATCAATCATTCATCTTACCACATTTCATACAACCCTTTTCTTTTTTTCCTGCATTTATTTATGTACCCACCTCATTCTTAGTTGAATTAGTGAAATCCACCTTGTGTTTTCATTAAAATAACCACTCGGTTGACATGTGCTTTCAAATGCTTAGGAAATAGATTTTTGTCTTGGGACTTTTGTTTAGCGTTACGATTTCAAAATGTAAGTAGTTCTAAAAATAAAATCTGAATATTAAGCTTGCAATCATGTAACGTTTATTTATTCAACTCTCAATTGTTTATCATATCCCGTTTTCAGTTCTTATTCGATATTAACTTGTGCTGCTGCTGCAGGGTTTGTGGCAAGAGTTTAATAGTGCGGAGTCTGCAAGACAGGTAATACCTCTAATTTCCACCTTTGTGTATTAACTTGCAAATCACTATATTCACGACCCAATGTTTTTTAAGCTTGCCCTTTATGTCAAATGATCCAAACAAATGAGTGCTTTAGATAGAAATCTAACTGTTACTTGGTACTTACAATAGATAGTGAAGCTGAAGGCTTTTTCGAAGTTTGAGAATACATCAGAAGCTCTGAAAGCAGCAACATGTTTGCTGGAAAGCAAACCCAGCAAAGATCTACGGAAGTTTTTGCGCACACACTGTGATGGTGAAACATTAGCTGTTGCTGATTCCAAGCTTGGAAATGCAATCAAGGACAAACTGGTCAGTTGTTTTTCTCATTAGAGTGAAACTCTTTGTGATAGAAACTCTTGTGCTGCTTGCTTTTTCATTTGTATTACAGTTGGAGTGATTTTTGTTTTGCAGAAAATAGAATGTGTTCACAACAATGCTGTGATGGAGTTGATGAGAGGTGTGAGGAGTCAGTTGACAGAACTCATATCGGGTCTGGCTGGTCAAGATCTTCAACCAATGAGCTTAGGTTTATCTCATAGCTTGTCTCGATACAAGCTCAAGTTCAGTGCAGACAAGGTACTTCCCATTTCTTTATTTGATCATATCTGCACAAATTGGCCTATTCTAATTTTATCATGATACATACTGTGGATTTTGAATTCATTGGCTGTGTAAACTGGTCATTATGAGTGTCCAGGGAGTCTGTATATAGAAAACTAGCAAAGAAACCCAGTTTTTCTAGAATAAATAAATAAATAGCGAAAGGAAAAAAATGGATGATTTTTGAATATCGAATACCATAAAACTATTCAAGTTTATGAAGTTGTTTCTGTTCTTATTTGGTTTCACCTGTGGGTGGGTTAGGCTATTGTAAGAGATTCCTATCTTGTGTTTTGCACCTTGATTATTGAGTGTCATGTGAGAGCTGGCTCACTTTAAGTTTAAAAATGTACGTCTTGCTTTTGTTTCAGTACTTTTATATTTCCCAGCTGTTTCCTTTCTGAAAACAATTACTTCCCTTCTGTCCACAAGATTTCAACAATTATTATCTTCTTATCAACTCGTCTGGTTTTGAGGATTCAATTGTCTTTTGAGGATAGATTGGTTGTAGATGGAGTAAAACTCAATCACTGATCTTGCAAGTGAAATCATCACTATTGTGTCTACATTAATTGTAGTATTTTTGGTACTTGTTTTCAGGTGGATACTATGATCATTCAGGCAATTGGTTTGCTTGACGATCTTGATAAAGAGCTCAACACATATGCCATGCGTGTCCGCGAGTGGTATGGGTGGCATTTTCCAGAGCTTGCAAAGATTATCCAGGACAATATTGTATATGCCAAAGCAGTGAAGTTGATGGGAAATCGCAGTAATGCTGCAAAGCTTGACTTTTCTGAGGTAGAGTTTAGATGGATTTACTTTATTGGTTTTTATATGGCGATTGTGTTGATGGTGCCTATTTCATTTGCAGACTTGTAAAATTTTTAAACCTTTTTTATTCGCATGTACCTTGTCCTAAGTTTAGGCCTATGCAACATTTTGGCCTGTGGCCACTCCTACGCAAACCATCTTCGTTTGAGAATTTTTTTTGATGCATTGGTATCGTAGTTAAGTTAATCTTGCGCTGATTAAACTTTAAATTGCTGCCAATGAGACCCATGTTAACCTCCCCCCCTCTTTCTTTTTATTTTTTTTTAGGAGACAGATGACTAATATTGGTCACTCTGCTGACTACTTTTATGTCTTATATATACAGATTTTACCTGAAGAAGTTGAGGCACAACTGAAAGAGGCAGCTATGATTTCCATGGGAACAGAAGTTAGTGATCTTGATTTGTTGAATATTAAAGAACTCTGTGACCAGGTTCTGTCTCTTGCTGAGTACAGAGCTCAACTGTATGACTATCTGAAAAGTAGAATGAATACAGTTGCACCAAATTTAACTGCTCTTGTTGGAGAGCTTGTTGGAGCTCGCCTCATTGCTCATGGAGGCAGCTTGTTGAATCTTGCAAAGCAGCCTGGGAGTACTGTTCAGATTCTTGGTGCAGAAAAGGCTCTCTTCAGAGCACTGAAGACTAAGCATGCTACTCCTAAGTATGGGCTCATCTACCACGCATCTCTAGTTGGTCAGGCAGCCCCAAAGCACAAGGGAAAAATTTCCCGGTCACTTGCCTCCAAAACTGCATTAGCAATTCGATATGATGCTCTTGGAGATGGCCAAGATAACTCTATGGGACTGGAGAATCGTGCCAAGGTATTCTACAAAGATTTGTTTCGTTCTTGCCTTCATATTTTGTTATGGAAAGGAGCTTCTTATACACAATTATTGGCAGCTTGAAGCACGGCTAAGGAATCTTGAAGGCAAAGAATTGGGTCGTGCTGCTGGGTCAGCTAAAGGAAAACCTAAGATTGAAGTTTATGACAAGGACCGAAAGAAGGGGTCTGGTGCAATGATAACTGCTGCCAAGGTCTGTATTTTTCTCTTTCTTTTTTCTTTTTTTGTTTTTATTCATTTTGGTTATCGTAATGAAGGGTGTGTTTGTTTTCCTGCTTTTTGCAGACCTATAATCCTGCAGCGGATTCCATTCTTGGTCTAATGGAAAATGCTGCCGGTAAAGATGATGAAGAAAAACCAATGGAGGAGGTTGCTGTCGGTCAAGAGAAGAAGGAAAAGAAAAAGAAGAAGAGCAAGAAAGTTGATGATGAGCGTACAAATGGCAATGTTGAGGCAGAAAATGAAGAATCAGTTAAAAAGGAAAAGAAGAAAAGGAAAAAACAAGTAGCTGAGGCTGGTGGTGAGAATGTTGAGGCAGGGGAGAACAAAAAGAAGAGAAAACATTCTGATGTTAATGAAGAAGAGTCAGAAGTGCCAAGTAAGAAGGAGAAGAAGAAGAAGAAGAAAAATGATGATTGATAGGTTTCAGGTTAGTTGCGGTTACTGGCAACCCGACAATTTTGGATGATCTAGTCAATGACTCAGTGCTTCTGTATGTAAAATTTGTTTTTGCTCCCCTCTTTTTTTTAGTTTTTCCCGGTTTGTACTGTAGCATTTTTGGTTAATCTGAATTATAGTGTATTTTTCAAGTGCTAATGCCTGTAGTTGGAAGAAAATCTTATGCAGTATGACTTTTTTATTGCACCCATACTTTGCAATCAACTTATATATTTGAAATGTCCCATGGTGCGATTCAATTTGCAGCTTTGCTATTTTATTGATCTTATGATGATGTAGGCGGTGGTTATGAACTTATGAAATGACGCTGTCAAAGTTAATCTCTTATTCTCTTTATCGTAGGTATAAAGGGTCTCCCCAAATATTAGGGTTCTTCATTGATGTTTTTTTTGACATTCTTGATTGAATTTTGGATAAATAGAACTCCGAACTCATTATGGCCTGCAACAAATGGATTCACCCAAGTCAGAAATGGCCAAGGGCGATTTTTCAACTCTTTTATTTAATATATGAAACTTAGGTGGCGTTTGTTTTTTAACTTAATAACTTAAAGTGACTTAACTTAATTAATTAAGTTAATTAGAGGTGTTTGTTTTTATAACTTAATGAGAATTTTTAGATAATTTTGACTTAATAAAATAAGTTAATTTTTTTGGCTTTTTACTTAATGGAGAAATCTGAATTAAGTCAATTACTTGCTAATGTCAAAAATATCCCTGTTTTATAATTTATTTTTCATGTCTATCCCAAAACTCACCCATAGATATTTACCCCACATAAAAATATCCATATTTTTTCTTTCTTATATTATATACGATAAAATTTAAAATTTATGGTATTTTATATATTAAAATTCTAAAATAATTATGTATTCACTTGAATATAGTTTTACTTATAAATGTTAAAATATTGTGGTATTTAATATATTATTTATTTGACATTCAAATTTAATAAGGATACAAATGTAAAAGTACATATTTTCAGCTTTTTAAGTTGAAAAAAACAAACAACTTAATACTTATTTTTCGAGATTCAGACGAAAAAACAAACATATTATTCAGATTCAGATATTCAGACCTATTCAGAATTCAGACTAATTCAGGTCTATTCAGATTTCAGATAAAAAAACAAACGCCACCTAAGTATGAAAGGGGCCAATGCCTAACAGAATACACACACACACAAAATAAATCGAATATGTTACCATAAAAGTTAATTTAGAATATCTTATTCGTGAATTTTGACTATCTATCTTTAAATCACTTCTTTTATTTTTAAAAACTTCAAATTTATTTTATTTTTATTCAAATGACAAGGAAATATGAGAGTGGAGTTGATGAATTTTTTTCTTATTTTATTTTTTTAATAAAAATACGAATAATTAGAGATTTTTATAATAAAAGAGTGATTTAAAATTAATCATTCTTTTATCAAAATTCAGCAAGATTTTATTTACTTACCGATCCAACCTATGATATCTAGAGCAAGAAAAAGTTGTAGATAGTACAATAATGACGCAACTCAAATTTCTAAACACACAATGCGTCGACTCTAGTTTCAATCAAAATCATCAAATAAAGTCTTCTTTTTTACTTTGTTAGCATTTACGCATTTGGTTAATGAGTGGTTACTTAATTGAGAAATTATATAGCTCACTAATAATGCATGAGAGAGAATCATGAGCCACACTTTCAATGTCAAAAAAGAAACCACGTCCCTTAGGATGCTCCATGGATCAATATTGTCTCCATAATAAAAGAAGAGCGTTGAAAAAGTGTGAAAGGGACCATTCTCCTTCCCAAATTAACAAAGTCAAATCTTAGGTAATGCATATAAAATTCATTATCATCGGTCCATATGTCTTTTAATCAACAATCTTAGGTAATGTGTAAAAAATTAATCAACAATTTTATGTTGATTTACTTATATTAACGCCATAATATTCATTTATATAAAAAAAAATTCTGAGTTTTAATTATGGAGATTTTAAATAAGTTAATAGAACTAATAGGCTTGCCTATATTTTAGTTAAAACTCACGACTTGTCCATTTCCTAAAATTAATTATTCCCACAGTTTCAAAGTTAATATCGTTTAGACGTTCTTATTTACTTATATATTAACGCCATAACTTTCATTTATAAAAAAAATTTTCTCAATTTTTATAGAGATTTTAAATAAGTTATTACAATTAATAGGGCTTACCTACATTTTAGTTAAAACTCATGACTAGTTCATTTCCTAAAATTAATTATTCCCACAATTTTAAAGTTAATGTCATTTAGGATCAGTTTTAGATTATTTTTTAGGGGTTTAAAAGTGATTTTGAAAATCTAAAAGCTAATTTTAGTGTTTGGTAGAAAAAAAAAATCAAACTCACTTTTGTCAAAATCAACCCTTCCTACAACTGAATTTAAAAAGCAAGAACGGAGTATCTTTTAGATTCTGATTTTCAGAATCAATTTTATCCTTTAATACAATTTCATAAATATACTTAAAATTATTTTCCAAACCCAAAATTATCCTTATTCAAATTGGAAACAAAGTCAACATTTTAATAATTTTATTATAATTCATCAATATAAATTTATTAAAATCAATTTATTGGTTGAATTATTATTAAATTTGTTTCACTATATTATAAATTCATTATCAATTGTTTTAAGATAAAAAATAAAATTAACATATTATAAATTTTATCCTACATTATGTACATTTTAGTTATTTATTTTTTAAAGCAATTTAACAGTAAAATTTACCAAACGTTTATAACTGCTTTCAAAATTCACAGTACTTTTGAAAACAAAATTTACCGAACACTTAACTGATTCTCTTCACAGCTGATTATTTTTACAGTACAACTAACAATAATTATTTTAAAAGTTACAATATTCCCAAACTGACCCTTAGACATTCTTATTTATGAAAATATCAATTAACTTCCTGAATTTAAATAATAATAGCCTTTCATAGTTTTTTATGGTTAAATTTGTACCATTTTCATTCTCAATTTCTCACCTCTAATTAATTTCTTTCCTTGAATTCTTAACCTTCCCTTTCCTCAAAGAGGTCAAATTAGTTGAGTTATGTTTTGGAGAATATTTTCCATTAACACTTAAAAAAAAAGGTTACAATTAACTATACTTTTGCAATGTTCCTCTTAATATCCATATGAATATGATTACCCAAAGATGACTTTAAAACAGGTTTATCTTGGATTATCTCCTCATGATTGACTATCTTTAAATCTCCTCCTTATTTTTAAAAATTTTAATTTACCCTCTATTTTTGTTAAGGAAAAAAATCATCAACTTGTCATCATTTTTTCTTGTATTTTGACTAAATATAAGAGTAATTTGAGGGTTTTAAAAGTATGGGAACAATTTTAAAAATAATCAATTTATGAGAGAATAATTTGAAATTTATCCTTTTAAAACTTAATGATAGTCATAGAATCAATGACTAATTATAATATAAAAAGAAAATTAATTACAATTTTTGAAATATAAGATGGTTCTAGATGCAAGTAACCTATTTTTACTTTGTAGGAAGTTTCGTTGTAAGAAGCATGAAAAAAACTTGGCATGTGAAGGATGGTCAAAACAAGAGCAAGACTATAAAATGTGAGTGCAGCCAAGAAGAAAAGATCGAGTTAGGAAATAAAGATTATCATTATTAGTACTATTTGCTTGCTTTGTTATTTATTCCAATTTTTCGCCAACTCTCGAACTTGAGTCTCCGCCTTTCCCTTTTGAAAAGTCAATAATGTTTTAAAAAAGAAGTCAATAATGAGTTATTAAAATATGCGTGTTTTTTTTCCCTCCTTTAACAAGATGTTGATGAGTCTGGATGGGTACATAATTATATATTCTCGTTTATATTTTAGATAATTTATATAATAAAAGTTTTTATTAGCAAATATCTAAAATTATACAATAGGGTAGATTTTTTTAAATTTATTTTTGCATTTTCTACCTTTATTTTATATTATAATTACATATACCAGATGGATTTTATCATAGAAACTTCAAATGCATTATTAAGAAATTGATTATATAATTGTCTCGAAACTCAATCGGGTAGTTTTCAAACAGTTTTATTTAACTAACCATCTCAGTTTGAATCATAAGAGAGTTAAAGAATTAAAATGTTAATTTAGATTTTTACCCAACTCTCTACCTTTTAAAAAAAATAAAACATAAAAAAACCTAATAGATAGCTAATCAATTAATAATTATAAATAGTTGTTAATCAATTAATACTTATAAATAGTTTTAAATTTCAGACACACTATCTCTTTAAGAATTATAATATAATTTTGTTGCTATGTATTCATTAGTTTACATTCAGTCGTTTATATTATAATTGAAATGCAATGGAATTTCATTAAATAAAACTTCTCTATAGTACAAGTTATTGTTTCATTAAATTTGCTTCATTAATTTTGACCGTAATAGATAGTAACAGAATCCATTGAATCTTAGATGGGCAGACATAATTTTAACAGCTGGGTTTATGACAATGAAAATGGCTCTTTCTTTAGTAAAGATTATGTTTTATTATTTCTTTTTATACAGCAATAAATCATTGAGCAAGTTTTGATTATTAAAAGAAGAGAGTTAGTAAGAGCTAAAAATACTTTGTTTGAGCTTTGTCATAAACAAATAGGAAATAGAAAGAAGAAAAAGGAGAAGAAAAAGAAATAAAAGAAGAGAGAAGCCTCAAAAAGAGAAAGGGAGAGAGAAAACAAAAGGAAAAAGTCAAAACCGAGAAACTGCGTACCATATGGCTGTTGTAATGGGGACAAACAAACAACCATACAAAACATTATACAAATTCCACCACGTCACTTTTTTTTCCTTTTTTTTAATTTTAATTTTTTAAATGAAAAAAACTTTTGGTATAATCAAATTGGACCGAATTTAAATGTTGTTTGGAGTCCGGATTATAAAGTAAAAAAAAAAAAAGGAAAAAGGGTCAAAAGCCAAGAAGTTAAACCCCTTAGCCGAAGACCAACAAGAGCTAGAAAGAAGAGGGTGTTAGTTTATGTTATGTTACCAGCTATGTTCTGTTTCTGACTTGACTTTGCAGATATTGAGGTGAAGCAGAAGCAGATCTCTTCTTTGATTTATTTTCTGCTTTATTTTTTTTTGCTCTTATTTATTTTGTTCTAAATATTTTTGCATTTTTATTTCCTGGGTTGCAGATCTTTTGGTGGTGCTTGGAGTCTTTGACCAGCTTTATTTAACAGGTTAGTGATCTCATGCTTGGTATTCTCATGTTTAAATTTTTAATTTTTTTTCCTTCATGGTCATGTGTTTAATCTGGTTTAAATAGAAATTCACTGAAATATATGAACAATACTAGTGTGATTTTTTTTTTCAAAATTGATCACTAATTTCTGCTAAGAAAAATGCTTGTTCTTGATTTTTTTTTTATGTGGGTTACTTTAATTTTTTTCAAAAGTTTAAAGTTAGTGTTTTCCCAAGCTATATAATGAAATATACCATCATATTAGACTAATGATGCTCTTATGGTAATTGTTTAGTTTATTAGAAGTAGAACTGAGATTGCTTTTCGGTTAAAGCAGGGTTGAGGACCTAAAAAGGATGATTTATTGAGTCTATCATAGAAAAGGTTTGTTGTTATTAAAACTTGCCTATTCAGAAAACCTTTGGACTTAGAAGTCCATGCTTTGTACTACTTTTCTTTTCTATTCATTTTTAATTTATATCTTTTGGTGTCTTTTTGCTTTTTTATTCTACCTTTAGTTCTTTGTTAGTCAGATTTGTGGTGGGGACTGAGTTGCTTGCTTTTCTTGTTGTGTTCAGCCAGAAATACATGACTTGTAGAATATAATTTATCGGAAGTCTTCAAAAGGGAGATATACTTGTACTGCTGCTCTGAATAATTTATAAGATGTCATTCCGTAGCATAGTACGTGATGTAAGAGATAGTTTCGGGAGTTTATCTAGAAGAAGTTTCGATTTTAGATTGACTGGCCATCATGGAGGGAAATCCCATGGTTCGTCAAACGATTTGCATGACCAGAATATTGTAATTCAAAATAGTTGTTGGGCTAGTCTCCCACCAGAGCTACTTTGTGATGTAATCAAGAGGTTGGAGGAGAGTGAGAGTTCTTGGCCCGCTCGAAAACATGTTGTTGCGTGTGCTGCTGTTTGCCGTTCTTGGAGGGCTATGTGCAAAGAAATTGTTAGAAGTCCAGAGTTCTGTGGGAAGCTTACTTTCCCTGTGTCCTTGAAGCAGGTAGTATTTGTCTCATTTTCTCAAAGGCTGGTAGTTCTTAAATGTACTTTTCAACTCTTATGATCTTGAAGAGAATTATTACTAATTCCTTTTGGCTTTTATTTTTCAGCCTGGGGCACGTGATGGAACCATTCAATGTTTCATTAAGAGGGATAAATCTAATTTAACATATCACCTTTTTTTGTGTCTTAGCCCTGGTGAGCAGATTCCTTCTAGTTTGTTAAAATAATGTTGATTTCACTTTCTCCTTGTTTGTCATCTGGATAAGTTAGTTGATTAGTTTTCTACGATTTGGTTATGCATGTATTTGGCATGAAGAATAGTTGCATTTTATAGCTTTGTGTTTTTTGGCCACCCAAACTTATGCAAATGTTAGACTGTCTTCTGTAAGATGGATAGGGTTTGGCTAGGAGCCTAGTCCGTGGTGAATTGCATCAGTTAAAATACGTTGAGAAGTAGAGAAAAAGGGAAGAGTCAAAATAAGCTTAGTTAAACTATGTTTCATATGGTTCTTTCTCTAATGCTTTTTTTTTTCCTATACTTGGAACTTATGTGTGTGCAGATTGCGATTTAGTTTCAAATGCCTGCTTTCTGAGGTGCTGGATACAAATTACTGAACATTATTCTGTTATATGCTGGATATATATCATTTCAAATGCCTTTTATTGGTTTCCCTTGTGGTTGATTTTTGCATCACAGCTATGGAATAAAATTTTCTTGTACCACTTCTTAGGGATGATGTTGATCTGGTAGTGGATGAGTTGCTCTCAAGTTAGCTTATGAATCTTGTTTCTAGAGGTGTTAGGGCAGTTGTGGGTCAATTGTTAAAAGAAGTTACCTACACGGCTACGGACTTCTGTTTGTTAGCAAAAAATTTATATTCCGTACTATTTCTTGATTTCTCTTTTTAAAGTACTCTTGCTCTTAGTGCATTAATACTGATGCCTTCTTATTTGACGTGTACTTTAACTCAAGTTCTAATATACTTTTTGAAACTTCATGCTAGTAAACTTTATTGTTCTCCTGGTTTGGAACAGTCCATACACATTTATTAGACATGATTTGAAGTCCTTGCCTACTATGTCGCTGTGTTTATCATTTTTTGTTTTCTTTTTGCAGCTTTACTAGTTGAAAATGGAAAATTCCTTCTGTCCGCAAAAAGGACCCGTCGAACTACTTGTACAGAGTATGTAATCTCCATGGATGCTGACAACATTTCAAGATCAAGCAGCACTTATATCGGAAAGTTGAGGTAAGAATATAAAATGAAACTTTGGAACCTGTTTTCTTTCTTCTCTCACTGGGAGGCTCAGTGCAATGGGCTGGCAATACACATTTTGTTTTAGTTTATTTGGATTTTGGCTTCAAGATATGATTATATATCCACTCATAAATTAATTACAAGAAGATTCTGTACTTCTAAAAGCCATGTCCTTTATTTTAGAGGTACTTTGTTCGTCCAACTAATTTAGTGGACTTGGTATATCCTCCTTTATGACATAATTTTACTTGACATGAAGCCATCTGCTCCTTCATTGGAGTAACTTTCATAATTCATGTTTTTTCTATTAAAAATTACAAATAAAAGAGAATTTTGGGTGAACGAGGAGCTCGGCATCCTTATTAGTAATAGACTCAATAGATTATATTTTGTCATTGAATGCCATTTACCTTTAACTTAAATTGTGCTTCTTTGTTCTTTGGGGCTCTTTTTATCCCATGTGATGAGAGGATTTAAAAAAAAAAAAAACGGTTTTTATCTGCAAGTTCTTAATGCAAATACATAAATTCCTATAAACTGGTTTCCATAAATGTATTACATTTATGAATTCATGTTTTCATGCTGCAGGTCAAATTTCCTTGGGACAAAATTTATAATATATGACACACAGCCACCGCATACCTCTGCTAATATCACCCCTTCGGGATGTACAAGCCGTAGATTTTATTCCAAAAAAGTCTCCCCAAAAGTCCCAATTGGCAGCTATAATATAGCCCAAATAGCTTATGAACTCAATGTGCTTGGCACACGAGGCCCCAGAAGGATGCACTGCATCATGCACTCAATCCCAGCCTCATCAATTGATGTAGGTGGCTCTGTTCCTGGCCAGCCAGAGCTTCTTCCCCGCTCTCTTGAGGACTCATTCCGGAGCATCTCCTTCTCAAAATCACTGGATCACTCTGTTGACTTCAGCAGCGCACGATTTTCTGAAATTGGTGCGCTTAGAGAGGATGATGAGGATGGCAAAGTGAGACCCTTGATCCTCAAAAACAAGCCCCCAAGATGGCATGAGCAATTACAGTGTTGGTGTCTCAATTTTCGGGGGCGGGTGACTGTTGCATCTGTTAAGAATTTTCAGTTGATTGCAGCCACACAACCAGCTGCCGGTGCACCCACTCCCTCTCAACCAGCGCCACCTGAACATGATAAGATCATTCTCCAGTTTGGCAAGGTTGGGAAAGATATGTTTACTATGGACTATCGTTATCCACTCTCTGCATTTCAGGCGTTTGCTATTTGCTTGAGCAGCTTTGACACCAAACTGGCCTGTGAATAGAACAATAAATGATAGATATCAAAAGTCTGGTGGACTGCGACATCTCTTTTCCCCATTTTTCTTTGTAATTTGTTTCCTATACGTTCAGTGCAGGATAGGGAATTGCTGTTAATGTTATTCGTTTATTGTAAAATCTCAATTGTAACTCTAGCGGCAGGAATTATATAATTGTAAACTTGAATCATATTGTTACCTTTGAGACATTATCTTTATTTGTCAGTCATATTATGAATAACAATTTATTTGAAGGTGTATTCCAGCTGATGCTTTTCGCCTCCACTGATGTAGAGCAAATGCCATTGCAGAAAAGATGTTAATTCTGTTTGGAGTGAAGGACCGCCAGACTCCAAAGATTTTCCCAAATGTACAGGTAGATCTATACAGTTTCAGAAAATGTCACACATTCTTTCTCAACATCTATGCTCTTTGACTACGTTACCCAAAATTGATTTTAATTTAATATAATAAATAAAAAGGATGTAAAATATGCGTGATGAATTAACCGGACATGAAAATAATTTAGATTCTAGCGAGCACTAGTACTCACCATATGATTGAGAACGTGGACACATGATACAATTTTGTGACTCTTTTAATAGTGTTAAAAATATGGATTAACGAGACATGAAATTGATCTAGTGACAACTGGAGCACAAAAGAACGGCATCTCTTTATTAGATTTGCTTTCGCCCTTTGGTAACCCATTGGTTTATCCCAACGGTATTTGTATTGGTATCTCGGTTGAATAGACTTGCTTGCGCATCTTTTTACCTAATTGATATACTTACATTGTAGTTAAGGTATTGAAAGTTTGAGTTAACCGGACATGAAAATAATTTAGATTCTAGTGAGCACTGGTACCCACCATATGGTTGAGCACATGGACACATGATACAATTTTGTAACTCTTTTAATCTTGAAAATATAGTATTCGGGGGACTTAGCATAAGATTTTTAGGTATCCAACCTAAAAGATTAGACTTTTAGGTGGAGTGACCTACCACATTATAAACCCAAGCATCTCCCCTTCACTAGCCAATGTGGGACACAACTCAACAATCTCCCCCTCGGACGAAACCACCGCCGGACTCCGGTCCTTTCGTCCGACACACCTAAGTTGTTCCACCACCACATTTCGACTACTAAGGTCTAGCTCTGATACCACTTGTTGGGGGGACTTAGCATAAGATTTCTAAATATCCAACCCAAAAGACTAGCTTTTTAGGTGGAGTGACCTACCACATTATAAACCCAAGTATCTCCCATTCACTAGCTAATGTGGGACACAACTCAACATATAAATTAACAAAACATGAAAATGATCTAATGAGCATTATATACCTATTATATAATGATTACCTCGACATTTGATATCATTTTATGACTTTTTATGAATAGTATTGAAAATATAAATTAATCAAACAATTCCTAATATATAAAAATATGAGCGAGAATATACGTACCTTAAAATATAAAAATATTGCATACCATAAGGTGAATACCAATAGATTATTACTCTATGAAATGTGGGCGAATAGACGTCTTACAAGCCTAAAAATAGCTGAAGGAAATAAGTAATGGCAGGTGAGTTCGTTGGTTGGTTAATTTAGTTGGTATAAGAAAGAAAGAAAGAAATTTTGAAAAGAAAAGTTATAGGATTTTCAGATGAAGAGAACCACACAAAATAGGACCCAAAAAAGAAAAAAAGAAGTGAAAAATTCAAGGGGACAGAAGGGAGAAGACATGGGTTGTGTGTGTGTTTCTCTCTCCCTATCTCTTGCTCTTGCCTTTAGGTTTGAATTTCATTTTGTTAATTATAATGCCAGAGACTTCCATGATCATTAATTTGCTTCAAATTTTGAGAAGTTATTGCTGATGCGTCCATTTCCTTGCTCTTAATCCTTCGTCTTTATCCCAAAAAAATTATAAAAAAAAAGTATGGATGCAACAGCAAATATAATGTGCCAAGAAGACCCAGTTAACCCTGTGGTCTCCACATGTTTACAGGTATGTGGGATCCTTGTCGTCTCCCACCTTTTCCATCTCATTTTCAAGCCTTTGGGACAACCTGGACCCGTTGCACAAGTGCTGGTATGTACATTGCCCACATCTTAAGTACCAAAAATAATAATTTACATATTAATGTATTGTTAGCTAGTTTGCTGGAGCTGTTAATTTATGTACGTAATATTTTTTTTTTTGCCTTTAACAGGCGGGGCTGGTTCTTGGTCCTACATTGCTATGTCGCATCTATGTGATTGAAAGATTTTTCATTAAGCCTAATTCAGCAGAGTACTACAGATTCTATGCATTTTTTGCACGAATATTTTTCATGTTCTTGCTTGGTCTTGAGTTTGATGTCCCATTTATGAAGCGCAATTTGCATTTAGTCACCACCGTTGCATATGGAGGTTTTATGGCATGTGGTATTTTCGGAGCAGCTATATCTTGGTTTATCATTCGAGAATTAACAATCTCGTATAACAAGATCGCTTTTGCTATTGTTACCATCATTCTCATTGCTAACTCTGCCTCTCCGGTCGTAATTCGATTAGCTGCTGATTTGAAGTTAGATACTTCAGACGTTGGAAGATTGGCTATGTCTTCTTCTTTGATCAATGAGATGTCTTGTTCATTGCTTTTCTCTTTAGTCGTTGCATTCACTGAAGATGGAATGTTCAAAACTTTGTTACTGTCAATCTTTCTCACTGCTTCACTTATCTTGGTGAATTGTTATCTGGTGATTTGGTTTAACACCAAAAGCCGAAACCAAAAATTCATCAACAACTCTCAGGTTTTGCTCATTTTGGTTTTACTTATCTCTGTTTCAATGATTATTGAATCCAGTGGTCTTTACTCTACAGTTCATTGTTTTCTTGTTGGTATGATGTTTCCAAGAGAAGGCAAAACAACTCGAACATTACTACATAAGCTTACTTATGCTGTTCACAATTTTGTGCTTCCAAGTTACTTTGGCTTCACAGGCTTCCAATTCAACATAAGTTCTTTATCTACAATTGATCATGTAATTGTTGCTTTGGTTATGGTCTCTTTGAGCATTGCTGGCAAAATTCTGGGGACACTACTTGCTTGCTATTATTTAAAGATTCCATTGAATATTGAAGCAGTCATCCTGGCTTTCATTCTCAATTTGAAAGGCCACGCTGATCTTGTTGTTGTTGATGCATCTCCCAATTCAGAGGTAACCTTAAAACTTTAAAACATTTAAAAGAAAAATGAATAAAACTAAATTTTATACATTTACACAATCTTTTGTTATGCTGATTTCAGGTTTAATTTTTCTTTAATCATTATCGCAGAAATGGTGGGGTGAAGATATTCGGAGATTGCTACTGTCAGTAATAGTTCTGAACACATTGATGGCAGGGCCAGTGGTGTCCTTCATAATGAGGAAACAAGAAGTACAATTAACTCACAATCGAACTTCAATTGAATTTCTTGATCCAGAGAGTGAACTTCGAATGATTTGCTGCGTTTATAAGCCTCGAAATGCTTCTGGACAACTTGGTCTCTGCTCTGCCTTGCGTGGCAAGCAAGGTGCTGCCATTACTCCTTATTTGATGCATCTTGTTGAGCTCCCCAAAAGACGCAAGAAAAAGAGCTTGATGTACCATCAGCTACAAGATGGGGATCAATTCAGTGATGAGGATGAATATGGTGGAAATGATGTGATGGAAATCAATGAGGCTGTCGACATTTTCTCATCCGAAACAAAGATTTTTGTTCGACAGATCAAAGCTGTTTCCTCTTTCCCAACCATGTATGAAGATGTGTGTAGTCAGGCTGAGGATTTGCGAGTTTCACTCATTTTCCTTCCGTTTCACAAACACCAACGCATTGATGGGAAAATGGAGAAAGGTAAAGACGAAATGAGGTCCACAAACCAGAAGATAATCAGGCATGCACCATGCTCAGTAGGGATCCTTGTGGATAGAGGTTGCTTAGAATTTCAAAGGCTGCTGGTACCAGACTCATTGCAAAGTGTCGCAACATTGTTTTTTGGGGGGCCTGATGACCGTGAGGCAATAGCTTGCAGCAAAAGACTAGCAATGCATCAGCATCTAAACTTGACAGTGATTCGGTTCCTTCCAAATGAATTTGGAGAGGAGGATGTTAATGTATCATCATCAATAGCATCACCACATTTTAACTTAGGCAATGAAGTGTTCATGTCAATAGCTAGACGAAATCCGGAAAACAAGAGGGATGACGTGTATATGGATGAATTTTACAAGCGTTATGTGTCATCAGGTCAAATTGGTTACGTAGAAAAGAATTTGAGAGATGGAGCAGAAACATTGCAAGCTCTAAGGGACATTGGGGATATGTATTCATTGTTTATTGTAGGAAAAGGAAGGAGAGGTTGCTCACCTTTAACAACTGGAATGAGTGATTGGGAGGAGTGTCCTGAGCTCGGTGTTGTTGGAGATCTCTTGGCTTCTATGGATTTTGATATCAAGAGTTCGGTTTTGGTTATTCAACAACATAGGCATGCCAGTAGTAAAAGCTTTACTGATGATTAATTAGTTAATTAGCTGCTGCTATAATTTTTTTTTCCCGGTTTGGGGTTAAAACTAATCAATCAAGTTATTTCAAAATTAAAAAAGTTGTTCTCAAGTCTTCTTTTTAGTCTTTTACTAGTTTTCTTCTTCCTCAATATTGGCGAGATTTGCTCTGAAAATAGGTTCTGTTGGACCAAAATTAACATGGGGTCAACAAAAACCCAAATAAATGAACACAACAAAGTCTAGGAAGAAATTGATTAATTTAATCTCTCAAGATAGAAATGAGGACGCTACATTCTCCACCAAAAAAGAAGGATAGAGACACCTTCTCTGCCACTCCGATGAAAGAATGGAGACAGGACACCCCCTCGTCCACTCTAATGAAAGAGGACGCCGCATCCTACATCAAAAGAGGAGGATGGGAACGCCTTCTCCTCCAACCTGATAAATGAGAACGCTGCATCTTCTATTAAAAGAAGAGGTTGCAAGCACCTCCTCCTTAGACCCAAGGACAAGGATAAAGGATTCATGTCCAAGTATCTCTTAATATGAAGTATGAACACAAAAACACAAGTGTTGTTGAGTTGCTCAAAGATAAGAGAAGCTTGTCATTAAAATAATTAAGAATCAAGTCAAATCAGGATCACTTATAAATCTCTTAAGCCCTCCATCTCTGGAAAAGGTGAGAAAAAATAGAGCAGGGGAAATTTCTTTCTAAAGTCAAGCAATTTACTGTCCCCTTACTTCAATTAATGGAGATATTTTTGCATTATAACCAAACAAAAAGCTAGAAGCATGTTTTTGCTAGCACTTCAATGTAAAGAATGATACTACTTACATAGCTACTTTATGCTTTAATCATCCAAAATTAAGATATTAAGAATGGGTAATGCTATTTTTTTTAAAAGCATGATGTATTTTATTCATCACGATACTGCAAGAATGCTGAATGCGCCTTTGTAATTACTAATCAATTTCGTACTTTCTTACTTTCATTTGTCATTGTATGAGCTTATTAATTTTGTCTATCATTTATTTGATATAATGTGCCAGTTAGGTGGGGCTTCAGTTGCACTAGAAATCATGCTTTTCACTAAAAAGTAAATGTTTTTTTTCCCTTGTATCTTTAGAGTAACGGCAACCTCAAATGTTTGGCAAAATATAGTTTGCCAAAGCATAAGACCCATTTTCTTTCGAACTAACAATCTATAATCTTATAATTATGGAGTACTTCTCTTGTAATTGAGAACGATTATAATCTTATGAACATTAAGTACTAATTTTCTTGTCTTTGAGAGGATTGGATATCCAAAGTTATTTTAATTGTTGTTCAATAATTCAAATAACACATCATTAATTGAGTGATGAGTAATTTTTTATAAAATTAAAGTGAATTAATTATATTATCTTATAATCATATTAATGAAAGCCACTGATGAATAAATCATTCTAAAATTTCAAGTGCGTCCCTTCCATTAATTAAAAGAGCATGCATATATACATACTTATCCCACCTGAAAATACGAATGAAGATTTATTGCAATAAAAAGTTAATTAAAAATCCCAATAAAAACAATTACCAGAAGGGAAGTTTCAACTGAGATTGCCATTACATTCTTGACATCCAAATAATTTTTTAATAAAAAAATTATTTTAGTCGTCAAAATCCATATTTATTTTATACTGACGTGAGGTATATGGGTTAACAAATGCCAATATTTTATACTGACCCTCTCTGCACCTTTCTTCCATCGAAACGGATATTCCCAGATGTCTGGTACCAAAAGTGAGGAAGGTAGACCCTTGCCTGGGAAGCATTTGAGTTTCGTTTCAATGAACTGAGGTTTTGATGATACATTGAAGAAGATAGGCGTTCGAGATTTGGAAAACCACGAATCTTCAACAATCTTAGAGAGGCAGGAAGCATGATTCCTAATACTATATTATCCCATTAGTTTTACTGTTTTGTTTTCTCGTTGACACCAGAATTTTGTTCTACTGAGTTGAGTTCAAAAGTTTTAAGCACCCAGGAAAAATTTGCCTTTGCTTCGCATGACTAATTGAACAAAATAACCAATCCTTGCCTCATCTTGAAAGCTATACTCTTCACACTTTTACATTGCTTCAGGTTCATTTCAAAAGTTTGAAGAGAGCCTCGTCAATTCTTGCTTCCTTCAAATACAGAATAAAGAGGAAAAATGGAATTTATCTACCTTAACTATAGAAATAAAGCAAGCTAAACTCAAAACTTATCTCTTTTTTATTACTAGCTAAAACAAACAACAAGAATTACAATTAATTATTGGGTGGGGTTATTTGAACCCATTAAATTACTCATTAAATTCATTTACTAAATAAACCCACATTTAAATTTTAAAATTTTAAATTTCTCAATAAACCTATATAAATGCCCAATATACTCTTGTTAAACCCATTTTTTTTATAATGATACTATTTTTACTTATTAAACCCATTAAATTAATTTATAAACCCTTAATAAATGTTTCTTTTTTTCCCATTAAACTGAAGATTTTCTTTATGCATATGATTCTAAAAAAATAGTTACAACACATATTCATCATTCTTATTTTTTTTCAAAAAGAAATTTATTACAGCACAATTAGTAACTACTAGACCTTTTTCAACCTATTTTACACCATTTAACAATGTCTCAACCTTTGATTCAAGATGAAAATTATACAAATTCTTCATGGAGGCAACAAACAAACAAAATCTATCATTGCTTGTGCAGTTAATCACCAACATAAAAAAGAATTGCTATATGGCAAAAATAAGAATCGCTTTATGGCTACCTACAACACTATTTGTCTTTTTTTTTTTTAATTACTCTTGTTGACATACTCCAGTTTTTAGAAATTCGAAAATGATCAATGTTGCCGACTATTGCTTAAAATGTGTAAATACAATCTCTTCAATAGAAATATATGACATTTTATGTACTTTAAATTTCCATTTATTTAAGATCCCTTAGGCTCTGAAAATGGCATGCCAATGGCAGAAGATACTGGCTTCTTCAGAGTCATGTAGGTTTTCTTGTAATTTGGCCTAACAACCAAGAGATCCTCTCTTTTTTCCTTCTTCCCCTGCATATTCAGCGTTCTTACCTTCTCAATATTTCGTTGCAACTTTTGATGGCGACAGGGGCTGAAGTGCATAGAAGTGGTTTAGAAAAGTTTTTCAACAACACTACTTGTCATTGATTGTTGCCCACTGTCAAACGCAAACAAAGATGTAACCACCAACTTTATTATCCTAAATCTAATCACATGAGCCTAATTAACAAAAATATGTAGTTTGAAAGAAAAATCCTGCCTCTTGTTGATTAGGATTTGACAAAAATATGATTAGGGTTTAACAAAATTATGTTGAATGTAAAAAAGGGTTCAAAGAGTAAATTTTATATATATTAGATTTTAATGTCCATAATTGTAATTTAATTTAAGGGTATTTTAATAATTTTTTAAAAAATGAGTTTAATGAATAGTTTGGTGGGTTCAAATAGCCTCACTCTTAATTATTTATAATTTAATACTAAATATTGAATTAACCACTATAATTTATCTTTTCTTTTATTATTTTTATATTTTTTATTTGACAATTATTGATTTAGTGTACAATGAAAAATCAGCTAAGCACCATGTCTTTGTCTTAAAAGCACGGAGGACTCAGCTTATTTTGAGGCAACAGAAATACTTTAAATTCCTGCCCTAAATTGTTGTTATGCTTCAACCAAACAGTCCCGCCAACACCAATAACGAAACAAAAGCAGTACCCACCACTATCTGTGAAAGAATTAAAAAAAAAAACAAGCTCTCTCTCTCACTATCTGTGGAAATTCTCATTTTATTTTTCTGTGTATACATTTTAAAATCCTGGGATTTAAGAGAATTAAAACCAGAAAAAATAACAAACACACCCCCAACGTTTAGGTAAAGAGACAAAAATCAACCTAATATTTAAAAAAAATACTTACACCCTAATTTATTATAATTTTATCATTATACCCTTCTAGCATATAAAAAATTTATTAGATTATTCAATTTGTCTATATATTGTTAATAAAATTATAAATATACCCTCATTGCCTCATTCCTCTATTTTACATCTACACACTTAAAAAAAATTGTAAATAAATTTGGTTATTAATACCATAATAAATAACATATAAAATTGATTATAAATGATTGACATGCGGAGAATTGTTAAATATGCAAGTTTAAAGTTTAAATAAAATTTGTTATTAATAACTAATTTTATTTTTAAAATTAAAATTTATTTACAATTTTTTTAGGTGTATAGATGTCTTGTTTAAAAATTGGTTATTGATAAAAATTTAGGGTAAAAGCTTGTTTAGTCCCTATATTATGAGGTTAGTGTCCATTTAGTCCCTTTATTTTTAAAAACACCTCAAAACGTCCCTGCTACTAAATATTGACACTTATGCCATTATTTTTTTTTATTTTTAACTTGCTTTTACAATATTACATTTTTACAATAATGTTTCTTTTTTGGATATTAATAAAAAATTAAATTATCAAATTAAACTCAAAAATAAAATAAAAACAAAAAAGGTATATATTAATTTTTGTGGAAGCTCACGTATGTCTAAAAAATTAATATCGTAAAAAATTACATTATCAATTTTTTTAGAAAAATTAATATTTAAACTCAAGAGTGTGTTCCACAAAAATTAATATATATATTTTTTTATTTTATTTTATTTTTTAGTGTTAAACTGGTAATTTATTTTTTCTTTTTAATAATGTTTAAAAAATTATTATAATAGGGTTATTTTTTTCTTTTTAATAATGTCTAAAAAATTATTATAATAGGGCAATATTATAAAAATAAGTTAAAAGGAACAAAAAATAATGGCAAAAGTGTCAATAATTTAATGGTAGGGATGGTTTGAAGTATTTTTAAAAATATAGGGACTAAACGGACACTATCTTCAAAATATAAGGACTAAACGAGCTTTTACCCAAAAATTTAAATAGAGGAATTGGGTAATGAGGGTATATTTATAATTTTTTTATAATATCCAATTTGTCTATTTATAGTTTTATTAACAATATATAGACAAATTGAATAATCTAATAATTTTTTTATATGCTAGAAGGGTATAATGGTAAAATTATAATAAATTGGGGGTGTAAATATCTTTTTTGAAACATTAGGGGAATTTTTATCTTTTTACCTAAACGTTGGGGGTGTGTTTGTCCTTTTCCCCCCTTAAAACCAACTCTCTTAAACCCTACGGTTTTGATAATTCATTAAAAAATTAACTCTTTTAAACCGTACGATTTAAAAGTGTCCGCATTAAAAAAAAGGTGAACGTCCGTACCTGAGAATAATTATATGTATGTGTGTGTATATATATAATAATTTTAAAAAACAATACAAAATAGTTTTTTATTTTATTTTGAAACATTTTCCATAACATGTAACAATAAAATTGAGAGAAAAGTGGTATTTTGAATTTTTTTAAAAAAATTTCTTTTTATTTTTGGAACAGAGATAGTGGGGTTGGGATGTTGAAAAAAATTATTAAATTACTTAATAAATTTTTTTAAAATAGAATTAAGATGCTGACATGATAATTGGTAGTTAATAAGTCAAAATATAAAAATAGATACATAAGATCTTTAAAGTTCGGAAGCACTTGCATCAAGAGCTAATCTTAATTCTAAATTAAAAACACGTGTACTACCAAAAATTACTGTCAAACTAATTTTAAAATCTTTTACCAAACAGTTTATCTATTAAAAATTTATAAAATAAACTATTTTCAAAATCCCAAACTCAAATTCAAAACAATAAACTCCAACTCAGTCCTAAATAAACTGCTTTCAACATGTCAATGGCAATTCTAAAACAATATACGACGCAATACTACATAGCCTTTCTTTTCCAGCTACAAGTAACGACCCAAATATCTTGTGGGTTCAGGATACTGCAGGTCGTATAACTTTTTGAGAGGATCGCCAATCATTAAACCAAACACTTTGCAGCATAGAGGCATATATTAATTGTTTAACTTCCCTATAGGTCGCTTAATTATAATTGGATTGCTTCAACTTCAACAGATTTAACTATAAATTTGCGAAGTAGAGGATTATAAATATAAGTCCTGTTAGGGATTCAGAATAGATAGCTATAGTTTTTAGCGACAATATTAAAGTATTGGATTTGATAAATATTAATTATTGTAATTTAAAAGTTAAGTTGATTTAATTTTATACTTGTATGATAAAAAATTTATTATATCTTTATTTAAAAATTGTATTTACTACATATTATTGACTTATATTTCCTAACTACAAGTTTTTCACATCATCTGTTACTTAAAAGTTATAGTATCTGAATACCAAACAGAAGTTTAATAACTCCAAATTACCTCAGCGGTAAAAGTCCGCTTCTCTTTATATTTTAAGATTAGTATCCGTTTAGTCTCTATATTTTTTAAAATACCTCAAAACAGCCCTGTTGTTAAACTATTAACACTCATGCCGTTACTTTTTGTTCCTTTTAACATACTTTTATAATATTACGTTTTTACAATAATGTTATGCTTAAGTAAGGAATTACCATGTAAACTAATAAAAACTATGCTCGTGTAGTTGTATAGAGAAAACTTTAAGAGGTTCAACAAGTTACCTTGTGTTGGTGGTATATACTAATTGTGGGGAATGGAAAATGTAGATAAATACAACAATAATGGTGAAACTTTATTGTATAAAGTAATGTGTTTACAATTCTGTATGTAGGAAGAAAAATAATAGTAATAAGTAAACTACAGAAAATTTGTGTACTTCAAGGTACGTTACAAATGTCGCTTTCCTTAAGACGTTATTTGCCCCCACCAATTAAGTGATGCACATGAATAAGTAAACTACAGAAAATTTGTGTACTTCAAGGCACGTTACAAATATCGCTTTCCTTAAGACGTTATTTGCCCCCACCAATTAAGTGATGCACATGGGTTAAGCAAATACGCCTCCAGGATACAATGAAACACTTATTTGTTTGCTTGCATTGTGCATCGACGAAAGCAAACCAGAATAATGTTGAATGTTGCAAGCCAGCCAAGAAATAATATAATGTCCCTGAAGAAAACAATATATTAGATTTTTAATGCACAAAAGAAATGAATGTTTATGTTGAAATTCGTTCTAGAGAAGAAGGCTAAGAAAAGAGTGGTGTGAGATCATTATTTTCATGTCTAAATGGCTTAAACATGATCCCTATTTATAGATATACTTGTGCTCCTTCACTCGGGTTGTTATCTTTCATGATACCCCTTCATTCACGACCATTGGATCTAGATTTAATTTTAATCAATGGTCCAAATTGAACCATCATCATTTCAAATGAAATGTCACCATTAAATGATGCATTTATAAGTAAAATATTATCATGAAAAGTTATATCCTTTAATATAAAGATACATTTTCTATAAAACACAATTAAATGAACATGTCTTTACCATAAGACACCATTTATTTGAAAATTTTCAACACCTTGTTGCCCACAAATGTTGTCCTAACAACTTTTAGTGAATGCACAATTTCATAACTAATCATATCTATGCACTGATCTTCTAATACATGCATTGCAGACGACTCAATTTGCAACAGAGAATTAAGAGTTTTCTTTTTTAATTTTTTAATTTCAAATTATTTTTTAAATTTTCATAGCATCATATTCGAGGTCTATAGTAGCTGGGAAATAACAGCTCCTTCAACTCAAGGAGTACTAGTGGATGCAATTGTAGACAAGGGCATCTTCATATATATACAAACTGAAATTAGTGGTCGAACATATCATAGCAATCTTTTGACCAGGCCTGGTCAAATATCAAATTATGGATAGAAAATATTCATTATAGTACAAATTCTTTGTATTCCGTATTTAATACTGAATATGGATATGGATTTTATCCATATAGATCTAGATATCCATAGATATTTGATTTTTATTATATAAAAATAATAAAAAAGAAATAATAATAATAATAATAATAATATAGAATAGTTAAAATCAGTATTTGATTCCAATATCAAATCAAATAACAAGTATCGGAACTATGAATTTACAAAAAAGAAATCATAATATGAAATTACAAATTAATTTCAAACTAAATACAAAAAGTTCATTCTTCTAATGCATCATTAATCTCCAACCTAACCATCATCATTAATCTGTAAATCAAAACAAAGCATTAAACAAGTAAATAATTTGTATTATTTATGACCATGATCATTTATATTTGAGCATCACAATAAGCATTGAGCACATACAAAAAAGGAAAAATAAACACTGTTCAAAGCATGGCTGTGTCTCCTCTTCATCATAATTATCAATCACTTTTCCATTCATTTCTTTCCCACTGATCACCTTATCTCTAGGAATTCGACCTATTTTTTTATTTTAAAAAAGCTTGTAAAATATAAAGAAAACAAATATTATCAAAATTAAATAAAGTGCAGAAGTGAGCTGAATTTAATACTTTTCAATTGAGCCCATATCTAATTTTGAGTATACATTAATGCCTTTAATATACTCAGATAAAGTCTAATATAATGTGGGCTTAAAATCACAATTTCATTTCGACAAACCTTCAATGATGGTATGAACAATCACTTGCTGAGAAATACATCAGTCATGATCAAACACAGATTCACAAATGCTATAATTGCACTAAAAAGAGATTGAAATCAGAACACTACTGAAACATAAAATTAAAAAAATAATTGCAACAATTTTTTTTTTTGCCACTTGCAGGTTGCGGTGTTGGTTAATTGGTGAGGAATGAAGGAAATTATGTACCAAAGCAGCCAATTGGCATGACATGTACAAGCTTTCACATCACCCAAATTGCAATTTTAACCTTGGAAATTTAAAATTTCAATAGAACCTCATAAAATCCAAAAATGCATAGACAAAAAACGATAATAACAAACTAAGAAAAGAAAATGCTTATACAAAAAAAATCAGTTTTGCAAATGGCCTCAAATTGTATGCTAACATTGATGTTTACTTAATGAGTTTCTGTACCTGTTCAATTATAAGTGGCGGCTAAATTTTATTATAAAATTGGGACAAATTTATTTCAATTATAAGTGGCGGCTAAATTTTAATATAAAATTGGGACAATTTTAATATAAAATTGGGACAAATTTATTTCATATAGATATTGATTTATTTTATAAAATTAGGACAAATTAAAACAAAGATTAGAGGCAATGAACAGAGAAGAGAAGCAATGAACAGCCGACGGGTGATGAGCAGCCAGGGAGCGATGACGGCTGGCAATAATCTTAGTGTTTGCTAAATTGGATATTTTAACTTAAAATTGGTTAGATGGAGCAATGAATTGGATTTTGGATATGCATCAAATATCCATATCCATCCAATATTTAATTGGATATTTTAAAACATATCCATATCCATACCCATATCCAAAAGATTTTGAATGTATATTAATCAATTCAATTAGACTAGATATATAGATATCCAATTTAGATGGACCAATTTGCCATCTCTAGACCAGGGTATAGTTTCCAACATTTCCAATTCTTTCAAGGCATTTAGAAATGCATCACCGCCACCTAAAAATAGGTCGTATATAGAGATTCTATCTTATTCATGTATGAAATAATTAAGAATGGCTAAAAAAAATTCTAAAGATGGAAGGCCTACAACTAATTCTCTCATTATGGTCCAGAAGCAACATGAAAAATATATTAATAAAAATAAATGCACTTGTGTAGACAGGGCCGGTTTTAGAGTGTTTGGGGCCTTAGGAGAAATTTTTTTATGAGGCCTCTATTTGTTTTGCAATTTCAATACTAAAAGAAATTAAAAAAAAATGTTCAAAATTTATTCCATTTTTAATTCTTGAATTTTAAAAATAAAACCTAAAAAGAAAAAGTTAAGAACATATCTTTTTTATTCCAGTAAAACTATTACAAAATAAACAAACAAACAAATAAGAATATTATTATTTTCAAATCGGATATTTAGAATGATATAATATAAAAAGTTGAGGTGATGAATTAATGATCAGATAATAGAAATTGACTTTGTATTTCTATAATTATTTTTAAATGACCAATGAATATAATAATTTTCTTTGTAGAGAAGAGAGGAAGAAATTTTTTCATTTATTGATTTTTGAGATTACAAAGTTTTTAATACAAAGTAAAAGAAATACTAAAAGTCAAAGATTCTAATATTAAATAATTAATTTTTAGAGGAAATTGAAAAGATAAATAATTTATTTTTTTTGGAAAGACTAATAATGAATGAATTAATGGTTAAATAATATTATTAGTTATATCTCTTTAACATTAATGTTATCAAATATAGATTTTTCATAAAAAATAATTCTTAACTGTAGGATAATTAATAAATTAGAGAGATGTTAATAAGCTTTTTGATTTTCTAAAATACGTAAGGTAAAAAAAATTATTAGAAAAAAGAATAAAAAAATGAGGCCTTTACATAATATAAGGTCTTATACGACTGCCTTTTTCACTTATACCTAAAACCACCCCTGTGTATAGAACTCAATGAACAATGCAAAATAACACTATATACCAGTCTATTCTCAAGGCAATCTTCCTCTATAATGATTGGAGATCGATGTTGATCTCAATTGCGTCTGCATTCATGCACTTTTTTATATTTATTTTCCAAGAAGAATAAAAAAACTAGAGACATAATAATGAGACTCTACCTAGAAAGCCCAAAGAAATAATCACGAAAAATTAAAAAAAAAGCAGCTTAAAAATTGGGAGTGTATTTTTTTTTTTGTGATTTGTTGTTTTTGATTTTTCAGTTACGTAAATGTGTGTAATTTTTTGGTAGACTCTTTTCTCAACACTATTTATTTCCATATGAAAAAAAAGACGAATTAGTTACTCTTATTTTCTAATTACTCTTATTTCCTAGTTAGGGTGTAATGGATGCAAAGCTATTGCAGTAAAACCTCTATCAATTAATACTCGATGAATTCATAACCTCTATTATATCATAATTTTTAATGTGCCAATTAACTTGGAGCTAATAGAATATATTAATAATTTCGATACATTATAAGATAATATATTTTTTAATACCTTTATATAACTCTATATTCCCATTTATATCATAAATTAGTAATTTACTAAAATTATCAATAATTGTTATGATATTTTATTAAATAAAATATAATGATATTGTTACTTTTTAAAAAAAATTTAAGTACAATTGGATCTCATCCTTGATTTTACTGATTACTTGTAGACATTTTAGGGTTGAATTCTCAAATTGCATGAGTTTGAATGTTTTTGTTAATTTGATCTATATTTGGTGCATTAATTTATGTTTATTTGATTATACTAATAAAATTCAATGAATTTTTTAGTTGATTAAATGTATGTTCATTGAATTGTATATACACTCTATTTATTAATGAATTATTACCTTGTAGATTAATTAACACATCTTTAAATTAATAAATTTTATATAGTCTTGATATTATTAAGTTATAAAGATTTTATTGTATACATATATTTTACTGTTGGCTACAGTGTTATGAAAGCAGAGACTAAATTAAACACTTAGCGCACTATGTACTAAAGTGTGGCCCATTTAGGGCCAGTTTGGGATTGCGGAGACTGATGAAATATGCTGCTTATGTTGTGCAGATGAAATAAGGTGTTGATTAAAAAAGTAGCTTGATGTTTGGTAAACTGTATTATTGTGGTTACTATGAGTTTGAAAAGTAGACTACATGCGTTTGATAAATTTTATTATGAAAGTGCTGTTTTATTATATAATGATCAAAATAGACATAAGTTTTAATTATATATGATATCTAATAATTTATATATTACAGTTTATCGATAAGTAAGATACAATTTTATTTTTATTAAAACATAAGGTTATAATTGAAATTTTAAAAAGATGCGGTAGCTTATTAAATAAGCTGCTTATGAAAAGTAATGAAAAAATGAAGAAAATAATGAAATAAACTGATTTTACAAAATTTATCAAACATTATTTTTATTAAAAATTATGAAATAAGCAGCTTATTGAATTTCAAGCGCAATCCCAAATTGGCCCTTAGTGAGCTTCAAATTATAAGCCATTTTACAACTACATTATCAATAGAGGAAAACTATTATGGTGTGTTGACTTATCAGAATTTAGAATGCAAATGATTGATGGTGTTTACTTATTAAAATAGAGGTGGAAATGAGAATAAAACACAAGAGACCCACATGTTTTTAGGAACTAGGAATGAGACTTTTGTCCCCATATTTTTGGGGATTAAAGAATGGGAACTTGATTACCATAAGGGATAGGGAATTAAGTTCTCATTCCTTGAACTTCTTATTTTACCCACTTAAATTTTATAATTTCACTTTTATCCTCAAATAAAATATTTTTATATTATTGTTATTGTTTGATTGTTTCTTGTTAAATAATAATAATAAGAATAATAATGATAATAAAATTAATAATGATAGTAATAATTTTAACAATAATAGTAATCATTACTAATAGCAATTAATTACTATTAATTAATTAGTAAAATTCATAATAATAATTGTTGTTGCTAAAGTTATAATTATAATTATTGTTTTCATTTTCATCATCATCATCATCATTAACAATAATCATTTTGAATAACAATAATAATCACAATTATTATAATAAATAAATACAATAATCAACTAAGGTCATGTTAATAACTTGCGACAATTTATTCTGATTACAAGACAAAGCAAACATATAAATGACAATACAACTCATTTCGATTTTGGTTTATACAACTAAAATAAATAATTTATTTTGATTATCATTTTTCATTTCGATTCCAGCTTATTCTGACTTTAGCACTCTCTTATTATTGTTTAATAAACACACCTTTAAAAAATTGATATGCACATATAAGTACAAAACCAAACAATAACTTGCAATAGGAAAATAATTAAATACATACTCCAGTGGTATGTTGTATAACACATCAATAATAAGGGTGTCAAATAGACATGTCATAACCTTTCCACACAAGTTATCACAATTAATTGATCATGTTGGTTAATATAGTAGTGATGATATGTATAAAAAATTAAATATAACTAGGAGAACAAATATATTTAATTGGAAAATAATCATAAGAATAATAGTTTCGTAAGTTATTTATAGTTGATTAATAACGGTGAATCATATCTATTATCTAGCGGTTCAATAAAAATCAACATAAATGAAAAGCCAAGCATGAAATTTTCATCTGAATTCCTTAACCATTTAACATGAAACTTTTATCATTGAACTGAGACCAATTGCTTATGACTTGAATGCATGAGGACAAAGCTACCAAGAAGGAACATATTTTTATTTGAAGAGCTCAAGCTAAATGAGGCTGAAGGAAAGACCATGGAAACTAAGAATTAAGCCTCATGCTTGAACCATGTGATATACCTCCTCGAACAGAACAAGGAACACGATGTGGACCTGATCAATGTGGTTGTTTGCTACCTGCTTTGTGCAGGAAGATGCATTGAAAAAGCAATAAGGATAAGAAGATAAGATTCTATCTTGTGTTTGACAAGAGTTAAGAATGAGGATAAGTAGGTGTTTATAGTGATCCTTGAGCCTTAAGGCCATCGAGGCACATTTAAGTAATAAGTATGATGAATACAGAAAGAATTTGGGGAGATAATATGGTTAAGATATTCTAATTTACTAGTTACAGTACAATCGGATGAAAATATGAGTTAATATTGGTTTTTTGAACTCCAAAATAAGCCAAACAGTGAGTCATATTAGCAAACATAACATCAATAAATAATGGTTTGAGAATAACAATATAGTTGTTTCACCACAAAGTAGCATCCAACTAGCAAGTAGATGATTTGTCAAGGTATGCAAGAGCACTTGTCTGTAAGACCCAATTGTGCACCTCAAAGGAAGATTTCTCAGTACAAGAAGGACAAACAAAGTAGTTTGATCTTCAGGATACACTGACACTATTGTGAGGCTTCACTCCAAACAACAGTTTAGAACAACAAAGTAATTTTTCTTTCTTAACTAGTGTAGCTTATTCATCTTCTTTCTCCTCTTAGGTTCCTTAACTTCCAAATAAATATGGTCATTCTTTATATGCTTATCCTCAAGATAACAAAGACTATATGATTTTCTTTAATGTGGTAACCCAATTTTAACTCCAATATTTGAACTCGCAATTCCAAAACTATAATGGACATTGGTTTGGGAGATGCTTCATAAATCACCACTACAACAAATTTAACCCTTTAAGACAATATTTTTGACAACGAGCCAAGTATGGCTATTCAGAAAGTAGATCCAGAAAAATTCGATGGGATGAATGATTTCAATATGTGGAAAGTGAAGATTGAAGCTCTCTTGGTTACTCAGAGTTTGGGAGATGCACTAGAACTAGTAGAGAAGAGGGAAGGAAAAGAAGGTACCTCATCCAAGACTTCTGAACAGTTGGCTGAAATAGACAAGAAGGCCAAAACAACAATTATTCTAAGTTTTGCAGACTATGATCAGGGAGGTTGCTAAAGAAACATCTGTAACAGCCTTGATGGAGAAGTTGGAGAACTTGTACATGAAGAAATCTCTTGCGCATAGACTTTACATCAAGAAAAGAATGTTTACATTGAAGATGGCTGAGGGATTATCATTGGATAAACACATTGACGAAGTTAATCAAGTGTGTGACACATTGGCTACTATTGATGAAGCACTGAATGATGAGGGCAAGACTTTACTGCTGATCCAAAACTTTGTTGATGCCTTATGTATGGCAAGGAAACCCTTACACTGGATGAGGTGAAAACTGCTCTTAATACAAGGGAGATACAGGAGAAATAAGGGAATCTTGGTGGTGAATCTGGTGAGGGGTTGACTGTAAAAGGTAAATATAATAAAATTGATGACAAGAAAAAGAAGCAAGGGAAGCAGAAGAACAAGAATAAAGTACTAAAATGTTTTGAATGCCATAAAGAAAGACATTTCAAGAGAGATTGCCCTGAAAGAAAATCTAAGCAAAGAGAGAAGAAAAACCAGAGTGGTGATGCAGCTGTTGTAGAAGATGAAGCCTATGAGTCAGCAGGTGTTCTGATTGCCTCAGAGGTGAATCAATAAGGTAAGTGGGTTTTGGACTCTGGATGTTCATTTCACATGTGTCCTATTAAGAATCATTTTTTTTTAATATCAAGCCTGTAATGGGGGTAAAGTGATGATGGGAAACAATGCATTATATGAGGCTGTTGGTATAAGAAATGTAATGATTAAAATGCATGATGAATCTGTTATAGAATTAAAACAAGTAAGATGTGTTCTTGAGCTCAAAAGGAACTTGATCTCACTTGGAATGATGGATCGGATAGGGTGTGTTGTTAGAGTCCAAAATGGTGTACTAAATGTGCTTAAAGGGTCTTAACTGCTGTTAAGGGGACAAAGAAGAATGTGTTATATATTATAGAGGGTACCACAGTAACATGAGAAATTTCTGTGTCCTCTAACTCTAGTGAGGATAAGATTAGGCTGTGGCATTTGAGACTTGGTCACATGAGTCTCAAAGGATTAAAAGAACTTTCAAAGAAAGGGCTGTTGGGTGGGGATAAGATTGAAGATTTGGTGTTCTGTGAGGATTGTGTCCTAGGTAAATCCACCATGATAAATTTCAAATCTTCAATGTATACCTCTAAGGGGACTCTAGAATATATTCATTCTGACTTATAGGGACCAGCACAGGAGATATCTTTGTGTCCTTTATAGATGATTACTCAAGAAGGGTCTGGGTATGCACTCTTAACCAGAAGGATCAAGTGTATGGGAAGTTTAAAGAATGGAAGGCCCTAGTTGAAAATCAAATAGACAGGAAGATCAAGAAGATGAGAACTGACAGTGGGCCGGAGTACTGTAATCAGGTGTTTGACAAATTTTGTGTAGATAAGGGCATAGGTTTTTTCTTTCTCCTTCTTCGTCTCATGATTTCAAAGTCTTCGTCATCATCTCTGTCATCCAAGCAGGGACAATCTAGATTTCACATATGGGCTTCTGGAACATCCCATAGGAAATGGTAAAAGATAAATAAAACACTCATGAACAAAGTGAGATGTATGATGATCCAAGCTAAGCTGCTCAAGAACCTGTGGGCTGAGACTCTCAACACAGCCTATTATTTGGTGAATTTGAGTCCTTCCTCTGCAATTGATTTTAAAACCCCTTATCAGATGTGGGCTGGTCAAATACCAAGCTATGCACATCTAAAAGTGTTTGGATGTCAAGCATATGCTCACATAAATCAGGGCAAGTTAGCACCGAGGGCTTTAAAGGGTGTTTTTATTGGCAATCCAGATGGGGTTAAGGGGTATAAACTTTGGTGCATAATCAGCAGAGATGTTGTGTTCAATGAAGGGGAGGTGGCTGACAAACTTCACAGAGATAAATACCATAAATTAGATCAACCTGACAGTAATCAGTTTGAGGTGGAGACATCCTATTTAAACAATCCAAGAGAAACACTAACTTCAAATGACACTAGTGGTGAGGTTGCAGGTAGTCATACATCTCAAGATTACCAACTGGTCAGGGACAAAGAGAAAAGGAAAATAAGGGCTCCCAAGAGGTATGGTTATGCTGCTCATGAGATTGATGTTGAAGAACCCAAGAGTTTTGAAGAAGCTATAAAATGTTAAAATGGGAAGGATTGGAAGAAGGCAATGAATGATGAAATAAATTCCTTATATAAGAATTGCACTTGGGAATTATTGAGTGAACCTAAAAATAGGAGAATTATTGGATGCAAGTGGGTTTTCAATGTCAAGAAAGGACTTACGGCCACTGAACCAAGGAGGTTTAAGGGCAGGCTTGTTGCCAAGGGATATACGCAGAGGGAGGGGATTGATTTTAAAGAAGTCTTCTCAGCAGTTGTAAGGCATTCTTCAATCATGGTTCTACTTGCTTTAACAGTAAAACATGATTTGGAATTGGAACAACTTGATGTTAAGACTGTTTTTTTTTACATGGAGAGCTGCAAGAACAGATCTTTATGATCCGACCTGAAGGGTATGAAGTTCCAGGAAAGAAAGACCATGTCTGCTTACTTAAAAAGTCTCTCTATGGACTTAAGTAATCCCTAAGGCAGTGGTATCTTAAATTTGATGAGTTCATGGTCACTCATGAGTTTAGTAGATGTAGCTATGATTGTTGTGTCTATTATAAGGTGTTGAAATCAAGTATGCATATCTATCTACTGTTGTATGTAGATGATATTCTCATTGCTTGTAAAGAAATGGCTGAAATTGAGGTTCTAAAACAACTTCTCAGTTATGTTTTTGACATGAAGGACCTGGGTTGTACAAAGAAGATTTTGGGGGTTGAAATAATAAAAAATAGAAGAAATGATTTAATTTTCTTGCGTTAGGAGAAATATCTAATAAGGTGTTAGAAACCTTTGGCATGCTGGATTCTAAGCCAGTTCATCTCCTATTGGCAGCTCATTTTAAACTTTGCAACCTCAAATGTCGTAGAACAGAAGAGGAGAAGGAAGGAACGAGTAATGTTCCATATGCAAAAGCTATAGGCTGCTTAATGTAAGTCATGGTACTGACAAGGCCAGACATCTCACATGTTGTAAGTGTTGTGAGCCGTTACATGGCATCTCTAGGCAGAGAGCATTGGAAAAAGGGTGAAGTGGATCATGAGGTATATCAGAGGCATTCTTAACCTTTGACTTTTGTATGGAAAAAGAATTACAGAGGGTACTGGTTTATGGGGTTCTATTGATTCAGATTTTGCTGGGGATTTGGAAAAAAGAATATCTCTTACGGGCTATATATTTTTTTAAAATGAATATTTGATAATTTCGAAGGCCAGCCTGCAGTATGTAGTGGCACTCTCAACTACAGAAGTTGAATATACTGCAGCAACTGAGTCAGTCAAGGAGGCCATATGGCTTACCGGTCTGCTGAATGAACTTGGACTAAAACAAGAGGTAGTCTGCATCTCTTGTGATAGTTCAAGTGCCCTGCATCTTTGTAAGAACCCAGCATACCATGAAAAAACTAAGCATATAGATATCAAACTCCATTTTATAAGAAATAAAGTTTCTAAAGAGGTAATCAGAATGGCTAAGATTCATATTGATGATAATCCCTTGGACATGTTGACTAAGGTGGTTTCAGTAGTTAAGTTCAGCAAGTGCTTGAGCTTAGCTGGAATATGCAATCTCTAATTTGCATGAAGGTGGTGAAAGAGTCGGAGTTGGTGTTTGATTCAAGGTAGAGAAATGTAAAACAGCTGAATACAACACTTTTAGAATGGAAACGACAGCGTTTAGAGCAGAAGTTAATTTCGTTATGAAATCATGTGAGCAAGCTCCTGATCTTCATAAGTGAAACGACAACAAGCTATGCATTTTGTTCTTAATGATATTAACTAAGTCTCGCGTGCTAGTCACGTGGTAGCTTAAGTTCGATTTGTTGAATTTAACGGCATCGACACGTGGAACGAAGCTGTACATTATGGGTTTCGAGTTTGTTATTCCTCATGCAGTTTAAAGAGCTGGTTTTCCCAACATGTTGAGTATTCGAAACAGAGAGTATTCTAGAGAGTTCTTGAGAGAGAGGTGTTCCTTGTGCTCTGTAAACTTCTCTAAGAATACTTGTATTTTCTTCATGAATCAATGGAAACAACTTTGGTGGATTCACTCGTGGATTTGAGTCACTTAAGAGACTGAACCGCGTTATCTCTTGTCTTCTTTGTGTGTGTTTGTTTATGAGTTCGCTTTGTTTCTTCTTCTTGAATCTTGTTCTAGATTGTTTAGATATGTTTTTTTTCAAAGTTCGAGTTGATTTAGATTGAGCTCTGGTTTTTGCAACTTGTGTTTGTTGTTCTTGGTCAAGGTCTTGGGCAGAGTCTTTGATTTGATGAGATTTAGATCAATCAAAGCTCTACACAATCCAGCAATTAAAGTCCAGTAAAAAAGAAAGTTACAGTGCAACCATGAACCATATTTTTTCTTTAATTAAAATGGTTAGGACCATAAATCATACAATTAAACTATGCTAGGTGCATAGGGTCATGCTCATATAACTTGATCCTAAAACGTCTGTCCTAAAATGCTATTATTTATTTTGTTTATTTTGTATTCACTCACAAGTAAAAAATAGACCCCTTTGAGCAATGGATGTCTATCCATTCGTTTAAGAAATTGAATAACTAGGTCTTTCGAGAACCTCTTTTGCACTTTCTAGTTGGCCAGCAGAAACCAACTTCAAGCAATGATTTTTCTTTATTAACTAGTATAGATGCACGAAGACAAAATAATTTTCCTCTGTTGGTACATCAGGTAGTTGATTCATCTTCTTTTGCCACTTATATTTCTTAACATATATTTTCTTCACTTATTTCTTTTCTTCAATATAGAAACATAACTTTTCTTAACCTCTTTAATTTAATAAGGAACATAACTTTATCAATGAAACTATAGCCAAAATGGACTTTGGTTGGGAGAGGTGTCAGACACCACTTTGTTTACCAACGAATCTTTAGTGAGCTGCATCATACTATGGAACAATTTAAACCACAACCTACAAAACATATTAAAAAAAAAGAAATGAATAAATAAATAAATAAATAAACAATACAAAAAAAAGACACCTCTATCTCTTTACCATAAGTAGATAGCCTAAGGGTGTTAATAAATATAGAATTCGCAATTATGGTATTGCATGTTAATAACAATTCCTTAACGTATATTTTCTCCACTCACTTCTTTTCCTCAATATGCTTTTATTTTGTATACATGAAAAAGGTGTATTTTTCTTAACGTCTTTGTTAATAAAGAAAGATATCTTTATTAATTAAACCATAACCAGAATAGACTTTGGGTGGGAGAGGCGTCATACACCACTTTGTTTACCAACAAATCTTTGATGAGCTGCACCATACTATGAAACAATTTAAACTTCAACCTACAAAAAAAAAAAAGAAAAAAAAAGAGAAATGAATAAATAAATAAATAAATAATAACAAGAAAAGCACCTCTATCTCTTTACCATAAATAGATAGCCTAAGGGTGTTAATAAAAATAGAGTTCACAATTATGGTCTTGCATGTTAATAATAATTCTTTAATGTATAGTTTCTCCACTTATTTCTTTTCTTCAATATGTTTTTATTTTATATACCTGAAAAAAGTATATTTTTCTTAACATCTTTATTTTAATAAGGAAACATAACTTTATCAATGAAACCATAACCAGAATAGACTTTGGGTGCAAGAGGCGTCATACACTACTTTATTTACCAACGAATCTTTAATGAGTTGCACCATACTATGAAACAATTTAAACCTCAACCTACAAAACAAAATTAAAAAAAAAAGATAAATAAATAATAATAGAAAAAGAACCTCTATATCTTTACCATAAATAGATAGTCTGATGGTGTTAATAAACATAGGGTTCACAATTATGGTTTTGCATGCTAATAACAATTCCTTAACGTATATTTTCTCCACTTATTTCTGTTCTTCAATTTTTTTAATTTAGTATATATGAAAAAAGTAGGGTTGGTAAAATCCCAGGCCGGGTCCAGGTATTGCAATGCCCGGATGTAGTTTTTAGATGTTTTGGCCGGGTTTTAATCCGGGTACCCAGATATTATATGTATATATATATATTTTTAATATTATATGTATATATATATATTTTTATATATTTTTTGGCAATTTTATAAGTTTTAAATTTATTTCAATAAAATTTGATATGAAAATATAATCTTTAAGTGTTTAAAACTTTATATATGTGTAATAAATGAGTTAAATAAATATAAATATTTATAATATTATATATTTTATAATATTGTTTTAATAAAATTTGGGTTTTGGGCCAGACTCCGGGTGTGAGGTACAATTTTCTTAAATATGGTAGAATTTATTTTAAGATAACAAGCTCTCTTAAGTATTATAATAATAATAATATCAAATATTTAATTAATAATGACATAAGCAATGACATAAGAAATGATGACATAAATGATGATGTAAAAGAAGTTTGTAGAGATCATTAAGAATTCTAAAATTTAGCAAGACATTTATGAAGGATAATCTCATCTTTACTTAGATATTTAATTCTAAGTAAAGATGACATAATCAATGACATAAGTGATGTTGTAAGAGAAGGTTGTAGAGAAAAGATAAGAATTATAGAATTTAGCAAGGTATTTATGAAGGTTAATCTCAACCATTAATCAAGAGTTATGGTGGCAAAATCCTAGCCATCCATTAGTCTTAAGAAATCCTATAAATACCCCTCATCAACTTTCATTTTGAATGCAATTTAAAAATTTCATTCCTTTTTATTCTAAGTCATAATAACAAGAGTAGAGGAATCCTTAACTTAGAAAGGTCTAGCGAAGTCAAGATCAAGAGAAACTAGATTAAAAACTCGTTGAGATGTCAAGCGTTAGGGGTAGCAGAGGCAGAAGGGTGGAAGGAAATGCAGGGGAGCAATCTGCAATTGATCGACTTACAAACATTGTGGCATGACTCTTAGAAAGAGAAGTTAGAGGGGATGAAGATGGTCAGGCAATGAACAACACCGGAAGCGAATTTAGAAGATTAAATCCACCCACATTCGAAGGCGGTGTAGATCCTGTCGCAGCAGACCAATGGTTATGAACCATGGAAAGAATGATAGAAGTAGTCAAAGTGCTAGAAGAAGAGAAGGTCACATGTGTCTCCTTTATGCTACGAGGAGTGGCAGAATACTGGTGGGACTCAATTAAACGAATTCATGATGAAACAACAATGCAATGGGTGGAATTTAAAGAACATTTCTATAACAAATACTTTTCAGAAACTGTTCATTCAGTCAAAAGAAGAGAGTTTATTTATTTACAACAAGGAAGGATGTCTATGCTAGAGTACATTAAAAACTTTGATGAGCTCTCTCGATATGCTCCACATATGGTTGCAACGGAAGACTTGAAAAAGGACCACTTTATGCAAGGATTGTGTAAAGATCTCGCAAAAGACTTAAAGGTGGCTGGAGTTTGTGATGCTTCCTTCAACAATCTTATCGATCGAGCCTTGGAAATTGAGCAAGCAGATGAAGAAAAGAAGGAAGAAAAATGAAGAAATAAAAGAAGTGTGGACCAGGGGAACTTTGTAAGACAACACTCAAATAATAATAAGAGAAAAAGAACGTCAGTGGTCCAAGATTAGAGTAAAAGTAAATGCCAAAAGAATCATCAAAAGGAAGTCCCACAAAAGCCACAGTGCAATCAATGCGGCAGAACTCACCCTGGGGAATGTTGAACAAATACCAGAACATATTCAAATGTGGCAAGGAAGGACACTTCATTAAGTATTGCCTGGAAAATAGTACACAACAAGAAAAGGCTAATGCTCGAGTATTCACACTCACCAAGACTGCTGCAAAAGGAAACCCCTCAGTAATATCAGGTGAATTATCTATCTCCAAAACTCATGCATATGTGCTAATAGACTCAGGAGCTACACATTCATTTGCCTTACCAGCATTCATTAAGAAAATCGAAAATGTCCCTGGCATTGTAAATAGGCCTTTTAGTGTCATGCTACTATCAGGTGAAATATTAAACTCGGGACAATTAGTTAAGGCATGTGAAGTCAGCATTAGTGGTAACACACTATGTGCTGACCTAATCATCCTCGAGATGCATAACTATGTGTTGACCTAATCCTTAGCATGGATTGGCTATCAAGGCATTATGCCAAGATAGATTGTAAGAAAAATGAGGTAACTTTTCGACCACCACAAAGGAAATCATTTACATTTAAAGGAGAATGTAAAAAGAACAGGATGTCTATCATTGCTGCCTTAAAAGCAACCAGACTATTAAATGGAGGGTGTGAGGGGTACTTGGCAAGTGTGGTTGTCGAAACAGAAGGGCAAAGACCAAAGTTGGAAGATATTCCAGTGGTGAACGAATTTCCTGAGGTCTTTCCTGAAGAACTTCCAGGATTGCCACCAGATCGAGAAATTGAATTCAAAACCGATTTGATACCAGGAACTACTCCAATTTTAAAGGCGCCCTGTTAAAGAGTCAATTGCAAGAGTTACTAGACAAAGGCCACATACGCCCAAGCCAGTCACCATAGGGAGCACCAGTATTGTTTGTGAAAAAAAAGAATGGATCAATGCGAATGTGCATCGATTATTGAGAGTTAAATAAAGTGACTATCAAGAACAAGTACCCGCTTCCACGCATTGATGATTTGTTTGACCAACTACAAGGAGCATCAGTATTTTCAAAAATTGATCTTTGGTCATGATATCACCAGCTAAGAATCGGAGAGGCAGATATTCCTAAAACAACATTCAGAACACGTTATGGACACTATGAGTTTGTCGTCCTGCCATTTGGTCTAACCAATGCCCCGGCAGCCTTCATGGACTTTATGAACATGGTTTTTAAAGACTACCTAGATACGTTCATAGTGGTGTTCATCGACGATATTTTGATATACTCGTGGTCAAAGGAAGAGCATGCTCAGCACCTAAGGATCACTCTTCAGATCTTGGAGGAGAAACAACTTTATGCAAAACTCAAGAAATGTGAATTTTGGCTTGAGAAAGTTACATTCTTGGGACACGTCGTGTCTACGGATGGAATTTCAGTAGACCCCTCGAAGGTGGAAGCTATAAGCCAATGGTCCAGACCGACTAATGCCAAAGAAGTCAGAAGCTTCTTGGGTTTGGCTGGATACTACCGAAGATTTGTTGAAGGATTCTCGAAGATCGTGATGCCATTAACCCAGTTGTCAAAGAAAAATGCCAAGTTTGTATGGACTCCAGAATGTGAGAAAAGCTTTGAAGAACTAAAACAACGACTGATCACTACTCCAATCCTAGCCATTCCTAATAGCTATGAGGATTTTGTCATCTATATCGATGCCTCCAAAAATAGCATAGGATGTGTCCTCATGCAAAGTGGAAAAGTCATTGCATACGCTTCTAGACAATTGAAGGAATATGAGAAAAATTATCTAACACATGATCTGGAGTTGGCAGCGGTGGTACATGCATTAAAAATATGGCGTCACTATTTAATGAGGGCGCATTGTAAGATTTACACTGATCACAAGAGCCTTAAATATTTCTTTACGCAAAAGGAGCTGAATATGCGACAACGTCGTTAGCTAGAGCTTATCAAGGACTACGACTGCGAAATAAACTATCATCTTGGAAAAGCAAATGTGGTAGCAGATGCACTAAGTAGAAAGTCAAGCTCGTCAGCGTTAAGGATTGTACCTAAGCCATTACAAGATGATATATGCAAGGCAGAATCGAGCTGGTAGCAGGAAAATTAGCCAACATGACACTTCATTAGAAAAGATTAAAGATGGGCAGGAAAGTGATTCCTACTTGAAGAACTTGAAGATAGAAGCCAACTCAAAGGATATGTCGTTTAAAAAGTTAGAGAGGGGAATCATCTTGTTCAAGGACAGGATATGTGTGCCAGACAATAAAGATATAAAGCGAGAAATTCTACTCGAAGCTCACACAAGTCCATATTCACTTCACCCTGACACAATAAAAATGTACAAAGACTTAAAGAAGCATTATTGGTGGCCTGGAATGAAGAAGGATATAATAGAGTTCATGGCAAAATGTCTCACTTGTCAACAAATCAAAGCGGAGCACCAGATACCAGCAGGACTTTGCCGATCCAATCAAATCCCTCAATGGAAATGGGAAAAAATCATGATAGACTTCGTCGTTGGTCTTCCAAAAACTACTAAAATGCATGATGCCATTTGGGTGATTTTCGATCGACTTACAAAGTTTGCTCACTTCTTGCCTATTTGAATGACGTACACCATGGACCAACTTGCAGAAATATATGTAAAGGAGATAGTAAGACTACATGGTGTGCCCATTTCTATTATTTCTGATCGAGATGCAAGGTTTACTTCGACATTCTGAGAAAAGTTACATAAGGCTATGAGGACAAGATTAAAGTTCAGTACAACATTTCACCCTCAAACAGATGACCAATCAGAAAGAACGATTCAGATGCTTGAAGATATGCTACGAGGATGTGCTATCGACTTTCAAGGATCGTAGAGCAAGTATATACCATTGATTGAATTTGCCTACAATAATAGCTACCAAGCAACAATTGGCATGGCACAATATGAAGCTCTATATGGTAGAAAATGTAGATCGCCTATTCATTGGGATGAGATGGGCGAGCGAAGGCATCTTGAACTCGACTTAATTACTGCCTCATCTGAAGCAATTGAGAAAATACGTCAAAGAATACAGGTAGCTCAAAGTCGACAGAAAAGTTATGCCGATCAGAGGCGAAGACCTTTGGAATTTCAAGTTGGAGATACGATATTTCTAAAAGTTACCCCAGTAAAAGGACTGATGAGATTTGGGAATAAAGGACAATTAAGCCCAAGGTTTATTGGGCCATTTGAAATACTCGATCGTGTCGGGAATGTTTCCTACCGACTTGCCCTCCCACCATCGTTATCAAGAATACATAATGTCTTTAATGTCTCCATGTGAAAGAAATATGTTCCAGACTCCTCTCATGTGCTAGATTACAAGCCTCTTCAACTGAAAAAAGACTTAACCTATGAAGAATGTCCAATTCAAATTCTTGATAGGAAGATAAAGGACTTAATGAAAAAAAAGATCCCTCTAGTCAAAGTATTATGGCGAAATAGCTCAGTGGAGGAGGCAACTTGGGAGCGTGAAGAAGAAATGAAGAAATGAAGAAATAGCTCAGTAAGTAAATTTCGAGGACAAAATTTTAAAAGCGGGGAGGAAATTGTGAGGTACAATTTTCTTAAATATGGTAGAATTTATTTTGAGCTAACAAGCTCTCTTAAGTATAATAATAATAATAATATAAAATATTTAATTAATAATGACATAAGCAATGACATAAAAAATGATGACATAAGTGATGATGTAAAAGAAGTTTGTAGAGATCATTAATAATTCTGGAATTTAGCAAGACATTTATGAAGGATAATCTCATCTTTACTTAGATATTTAATTCTAAGTAAAGATGAACATAATTAGTGACATAAGTGATGATGTAAGAGAAGGTTGTAGAGAAAAGATAAGAATTCTAGAATTTAGCAAGGTATTTATGAAGGTTAATCTCAACCATTAATTAAGAGTTATGGTGGCAAAATCCTATAAATACCCCCCACCACCTTTCATTTTGAATGCAACTTAGAAATTTCATTCTCTTCTATTCTAAGTCATAATAACAAGAGTAGAGAAATCCTTAGTTTAGAAAGGTTTAGAGAAATCAAGATCAAGAGGTAAGTAACACTTCAACTGCAATGTAAGGACAAAATTATTTTTATACTTAAGTTCAGTTTTAACAATCCCTTTATATTATGATGGCTAATATAGTGTGATTAGTTATATTCTAAATCTTTATATGGTCGGCCTTGCCGCCTAATATGTGATGCTATGGTTGACTCGGCCGCCTAATACGTGATGCTATGGTCGGCTCAGCCGCCTAATATGTGATGCTATGGTCGGCTCTGCCTTCTAATATGTGATACTTATACTTAATTATGCTATGGTCAGCTATGCCGCCTATACTAAAGACTCTTGTTTTTTAAATAATGTTGTGAGTTGATTTTGTTATGCATCGAGGAATTTCAAATGTTATAAGTTACATTGGATGCATATGCATATAACGTACAACATTACGAAGAAGATGTTTTAGAAAATGAATTTATGAAAAATAGGTGGTTGTACTACCAGGTGGCAAAGTTCGAAGGAGGGCAAGCCCTCAAAGCTAAGTTGAGAGAAATCTTTTGAGGACGACGATACGTAAGGCTCAAAAGATCAACTAATGAGGCCCAAGGGCATATTGTTTAAAGAGTAAAAGTGCCAGCCTTGTAGTGCAACATACCTAGGGCCCAAATAAAGTTGCTTTGTATTTTCTAAGTTTATCTTAAGAATGATCATTCATATGCATCATAATTTATACATGCATCAAAGTTTTATCTGACTGGGCATTAGCTCACTAAGTCCTTATATTACAGGTAACGATGAGTAGGGCAAGTTGGCGCCAAGTCCTAACCAAGATGAAGTGCATATGGGCATAACCGACTTTGGGATTTTATAATGGGCTCAACTTTGTGTTAATAAAAAATAAGTATCTGGGCTTTATGTAATAATTAAGTTTTTAAATAAATTAAGAAATCTCTATATGACTCGTACTTTTCTATAATAAAGTATTGTTGGATTGTGCTAAACTTTTAGAATTCGTATTTATATTAAAAGTAACTGTGGAGTGTTATACCCGGTTTATCAAGTGATGTTCAAGACCTACCCGGGTTCATACGCGGCGCACAACACTCAAGGCATTGTGGGCATTATTCAAGCTATTGGGCAGCCAAATACACAATTTGTATCAAATGCAAAAATGTCAAATTCAAAATAAAATGGGTATTGATTAAGGTAGAAGTAATGTGCAAGCTATATACCATTGGAAAGATAATTAAGTTAGCGTTCTAATGCATTTTATAGAGTTAGATTTGGATTTTTCTAGAAGGAGTTATGACTAATGCATTACAGCTTGTTCAGACTTGGGATTTTCAACGATTCCTTTGTTTTTCAACTTCATTTATTTCTTTTGTTTCAAGTTGTCAATGTGTAAGGTAAGTCTACCATCAATGATGGTGGGCTAATATTAAGTTTGTCAATAATAACATTAGTTATAGTAGGCCAGCATTAAGTTTGTCAAAGATAGCATTGATTATGGTGGGTTGGTGAAGACTTTTGAAGCATCCTTTGACAAACCTACTTGGAGGGTTGTTCCAATGTTTTCATTTGTATTTTTAGGATCTTGGATTTCTATTGGTCTATTTAAATTCAGTAACCTTGCTATATTATATATTAATGTTATTTGAACTAGTGAACTTATTAAAAATTTGCATTCTTGTGGCGCTCCAAATTTAGACTTATCACTCACCTTCTCATCTATTTCTTGAGTGTGGCATCAATATCATTCTTTATACTTTTGGTTCATGTTTTTCCTTAAGCATTGGGTTAAGGTTTTGTTTGTCTTAAATCTATTTAGAACTTTCTTGGGAAGTTGAAACTTCAAATTAAAAGTGAGTTTCAAAGTTTCATTATGAGATTCGCATCATTTGGTATCAGAGCTAGTTTCTAATCAGGTTTGAATATCTTATTTATTTTTATTATCAAAAAAGAAAAAAAGAAAAAAAAACATACAAAAAAAGATTGCAAAAGGAATCAAGTACTCCTACTTTCATCAAATTGAATTTTAGTTATTCATTTTCCTTGACAATGTTTACACACAATATCAATTGTGTTCCTTTGCTTTCTTGCTTTCTTTTCATCAATTTCATTTGTTATTCTTTGTGCTCTTTTAATTCATTTTCTTTGTTTAGTGTGTTGGTTTGTCATGTTTGGTGTGCCACCTGAATTTTTCTTGATTTTGTTTATTTAGTTCACATAAAAATACTTAAAAACACAGTTACTTTTAATATAAATACGAATTCTAAAAATTTAGCACAATCCAACAAAACTTTCTTACAGAAAGGTAAGAGTCATGTAGAGATTTCATAGGTCCTTTAAAAACTTAATTATTACAAAAAGCCAAGATACTTATTTTATCAACACAAAGCTGAGCCCATCATAAAAATCCCAAGGTTGGTTATGCCCATATGCACTTCATCTTGGTTGGGACTTGGCGCTAGCTTGCTATACTCATTGTTACCTGCAATGTAAGGACTTAATGAGCTAATGCCCAGTAAGATAACACTTTGATGCATGTATTATGATGCATATGGATAACAATATTAAGCTCTTAACATAAACTTAGAAAATACAAAACAACTTTATTTGGGCCCTAGGTATGTTGTACTACAAGGCTGTCACTTTTATTCTTTAAACAATATGCCCTTGGGCCTCATTAGTTGATCTTTTGGGCGTTACATATCGCTGTCCCTAAAAGTTTTCTCTCAACTTAGCTTTGAGGGCTTGCCACCTATTTTTCATAAATTCTTTTCTGAAACATCTTCTTCATAATGTTGTACATGATATGCATGCATCCAATGCAACTTATAACATTCAACTCACAACATTATTTAAAAACAAGAGTCTTTAGTATAGGCGGTATAGCTGATCATGACATAATTAAGTATAAGTATCACATATTAGGCGGCAGAGCCGACCATGACATCACATATTAGGCAGCAGAGTCTACCATATCATCACATATTAGGCAGCAATCACACTATAATAGCCATCATAATACAAAGGGATTGTTAAAACTGAACTTAAGTATAAAAATAATTTTGTCCTTACATTATAGTTGAAGTGTTACTTACCTCTTGATCTTGACTTCTCTAGACCTTTCTAAGTTAAGGATTTCTCTACTCTTGTTATTATGACTTAGAATGTGAGAGAATGAAATTTCTAAGTTGCATTCAAAATGAAAGGTGGTGGGGGGTATTTAAAGAAGATCTGCCCATTACAGAGTTTAATTTTGAAGGATACCCTGTTTATCCGGCCAAACAAAATCGACATTTTCTCTGGGATGTCCCCGGCTCCGGCATGTGTGACCCAAATTGTCCCTGATGGAATGATTGGGAAGAGGATGACGATTATGATCAAAGGAAAAAGAAACCCAAAAAGAAAAAATCTCCAATTCCATGTCAACACTATGAACCCAAACCACCAAAAGAACCTCTACCTCCACCTCCACCGGTTCTCTTACCCATCTACAAGAAAGAACTCAAATGGATTGCAAAGCATTGCAAATCTGAGATCTCATCCCCATTTCCAACCTCCACACCTATAGTACAACCACTGGCTTGTATGATGTTTTCTTCTACCTCTTCTGATTACTCTTCTTCCTTTCCCCCATTAGACACTCACACAGATCCCCAGTGAAATGTTGTGTCCAAACCTTTTATCCCTTCAACTATTACCTACACCGGCCACCTTGAACCACCCAAGCCTTTTGAATCAGTCCTCAACTGGCAAACCCAAAATGCCAGAGCACAAAATGATACTTTGATGCATCTTAATTAACAAGTTCAGAACATCAGTTTACGAACTGAAAAGATTGAGACGAAAGTTGATTCTATTACTGCCTAGATGCAGCAGATCCACCAGAATCTTCAATCCAGAATTGGCCAACTCGATTCAGAATTACGAGCCATGCTTGCCCAAAGATACCATGGCCCAGAATTTGACCAAAAAGAAAGGAAAATCAAACGCCTCAAAGCTGAGCTTGATCAAATTGAATCTGAAAAACAATGACCTACTCTTTTTACCACATCCCCACCGATCCCTTCCATCGATCCAACTTACCATCCCTTTGCCTCTATGCTTTCCCCTATCAAACAGTATGATCCTTCTAAGCTATTTGGCATGACTCATACTCTTTTTAGAGACAATCTCTTACCACCACCACCTAAACCAAAACCACGATCTAAACCTCAACCACGACCTGTCAAAATTCATCACCCCTCCTTGACCATTCCTGAACAACAGTCTCCCGGCTATACCTCGGCATCACCTCCAACACCGCCACCACCTATTCCATCCCAACCACCTATCCAGTCCAAAGAAAAAGAACCCCTGCACCAATGTAGTGCCCACACAATCGCTCACTCCTCTCCAGTTACTACTCAAACTTCGGATTCAAATCTAGTTGTTTCAACCAGTGATACTGAAATTGACACAGCTTCTTCAGTCTCAACTAGTGACTCTGAAAAATCCTATGCTGATATCACCCGCATCTTGATGGCCCAACCTGAGCCACCTGATCAAGGCCAAACTTCTCATACCAACCCATATGTTGATATTCCCTCTGACGTTGAAGAAGAAATGCCTGAATCTTCTACCACACATCAACCCCCTCCAATTTCAGCCCAAACCGGTCCACATGGCCAAAAATTGTCAAATGGTCTTTAGTTCACCTTTGATGATATTCCATCTTCTAAATGGCGTGACCGACTCAATGAAATGTCTGCCTGGATTGACCTCCGAATGCTACGACCAGGAGCAAACACCCAATCTGTCCTTAGAGAATTTGCTACTCGTTTTACGGGTGCTCTAATCGATTGGTTTGATTCTTTGGGACAATACAGACAATTACAGTTTGTTCAATTACCAGAAGTCTCAAGTGCCCTTACGGTACTCCATGATCAATTCCTTGGTGACCCATATGCAGTTTTTGAAGCTGCACGACGAGACTATCTCAACATGAAATGATGTTCACTCAATGCTAAGGATCTTGACTTCCATTATAAACTAATGTCCTTACTGTTCTACAAGCTTAATGGATTCAATGAGCCTACACTAAAGCATGTCTTTCTGGCTTCCCTTCCGGAAGAACTCCAACCAGGTATCCAACGGCAACTAACAGCCTCTAATCTCTCTCTTGATAATATCTCCCTTGGGAAAATCTTCCAGCTTGCCAAAACTTGTCTTGACAAACTTTGCGAGCAGAAACAGTTTGAAAAAGGACCCGAGAGGGTGATATGGTTTTGTGGGAAAATAGGATGGGGGAGCAGTGTAAACTGCTTGACGCCGTTGGTTGTCAGCATCAATTCTGGCAATTTCAGCTTGAAGTTGTCTGATTTCTTGCTCTTTCCGAGTGAATTCATAAGAATTATCACCACGGGTAATCATGGCTCGAAGGGATTATACTCCTGAGAGAGTCTTTCCCATGACCTACCACTTGAACCCTCAACCTGCAAAACCTAAACCTCGACCTCCTCGACGACCTGTTCCACCTCCTGCAGTGTCTATCCCTCCTCCAGTTCGTCCTATGTATTCAGACGCTATCCAAAAACCCGTTTAGATACATGAACCAGTATTTCCTGACCTTCCATCTACCTCAGCCTTACCTCCATTTACAGAATCTCCTTCTAAAGCTGAACAAAAGAAGCCTGCTGAGAATTACCTTATCACTGAACCAGAACTTAACCAGAGTAATAGCTCCTTAGAAGAATCCAGTCCCTCCGACTTAGTAGAAACCTTTGATTATATCACTGAGACTTCTGAGCCCAATAGTTTCAGTTTCGATGATTCCCAACAGCACTTGACTGATATTTCCCGTCTTTTTATGGCGGACCATGCTGAGTCTACCACTACTGATCCCTCTCCTCAGGAGTCTGGCCAACCCTATGTTGACATTCCTTCCGATGTCGAAGGAGAAAATGAAGGAGACAACCCTAATCCTCCTCCAAGAGTTCGAACTAAAGTTGCCTCTGGCAATGGACCATGGTTTACCTTTGATGATCTTCCACTGGCTCGGTGGCGTGAACGTCTCCAAGAACTCTCTGCCTGGTTAGATTTACAGATGGTTAAACCTGATGCCGAACTCTCTGCCGTCCTTAAAGAATTTGTCTCCCGGTTTACTGGATCACTCCGTGATTGGTTTGACAGTCTCGGACACTACAGACAATTGCAGTATCTCGAGCATCCTACTGTCTCTGCTGCTCTCATGGATATTCATTCTCAATTTTTTGGGGAACCTGCAGCTATCTTTGCCACTGCGCGCAAATAATACCTCCAAATGAGATGTTGCTCGATGCAGAGATATGATCTGCATTACCATTTCAAGCGCATGTCTGCTCTATTTCATAAAATTGATGGTATCAATGACCACACTCTCAAGCATGTTTTCTTGTCTTCTCTGCCTGAAGAGTTACAACCTGAAATCCGTCACCAGATTGCTAATGCCCAGCTCGACATCAACAATCTTTCTCTTGGCCGTATCTTCCAGCTGGCTTTAGTGTCTCTTGATTACCTCTGTGATCAGAAGAAATTCTTCCGAAACCTCATGAAAGACAAAGAAGGTTTCCGAACCGCCTGCAAGAAACCCTACTTGGAAATCAAGTGCAAAGACTCTAAGCATTGTACTTGTCCCTCCACGAAGAAACACCACAGAGTCAGATTTCACAAAAAATCTTCCAGAACTCCACAGTCATGCCCATTCCCTAGGCGTCACAAAAAGATTCGGTACTTCAAAAGACGGAACCTTCTGAGATCCTTGACAGACGAAGAAAAAAGAGCAAATGCTTCATTTGCAAAAAGCTCGGACATTTTGCTAAAGAATGCCCTAAGAACCCTAAGCGGTCTCAACGCTTAGTTCAACAGCTTCAGTCCTTACATCAGTTCTCTCCTGATACTGACCAAATTGAGTTTCTATACTCTGAACAAGAAAGTCCTGACCCGAATACAGTTTTTGCCCTTGGCACTTCTGATTCAGATTCAGATTCAGCTTCATCTACTGAACCAGAAGACTATTCCCCTGTCTTCCACATCCAGTCAGTACCTTCATCCTCCACTCAATTGTCAGTTCAACCCATTCCTTCCGTCAAAATCCAAATCCTGTTATCCAAATACAGTCGGCCCATTCCTGCTATTGCCTTCATAGATACTGGCGCTCAGCGCA
>MKYO02029402.1:114609-145333 GCA_002013955.2 Citrus medica
GCTAGACCCAATAACATGGGTCCAAACTGTGAGCTTTGGGAATAGCTGAATTCCAATTCTAGACTTGGTGCGGAGCTTTGTAGAAAATAATTTTCCACTAGCAACACGGAAATGATTTTCATTTGAAATCCAGGTTTCAGGCGGTAAAATAGCAGGGTTTAAAATACTGCACTGAGCGCCAGTATCTATGAAGGCAATAGCAGGAATGGGCCGACTGTATTTGGATAACAGGATTTGGATTTTGACGGAAGGAATGGGTTGAACTGACAATTGAGTGGAGGATGAAGGTACTGACTGGATGTGGAAGACAAGGGAATAGTCTTCTGGTCCAGTAGATGAAGCTGAATTTGAATCTGAATCAGAAGTGCCAAGGGCAAAAACTGTATCCTGGTCAGGACTTTCTTGTTCAGAGTATAAAAACTCAATTTGGTCAGTATCAGGAGAGAACTGATGTAAGGACTGAAGCTGTTGAACTAGGCGTTGAGTCCGCTTAGGGTTCTTAGGACAATCTTTAGCAAAGTGTCCGAGCTTCTTGCAAATGAAGCATCTGCTCTTTTTTCTTTGTCTATCAAGGATCTCAGAAGGTTCTCGTCTTCTGAAATACCGAATCTTTTTATGACGCCTAGGGAATGGGCGTGACTGTGAAGCTCTGGAAGACCGCTTATGAACTCGGACTTTATGGTGTTTCTTCTTGGAGGGACAAGTACAATTCTGAGAATTTTTGCACTTGATTTCCAGGTAAGGTTTCTTACAGGCGGTTCGGAAACCTTCTTTGTCTTTCATGAGGTTTCGGAAGAATTTCTTCTGATCACAGAGGTAATCAAGAGAGACTAAAGCCAGCTAGAAGATACGGCCAAGAGAAAGATTGTTGATGTCGAGCTGGCCATTAGCAATCTGGCGACGGATTTCAGGTTGTAACTCTTCAGCCAGAGAAGACAAGAAAACATGCTTGAGAGTGTGGTCATTGATACCACCAATTTTATGGAATAGAGCAGACATGCGCTTGAAATGATAATGCAGGTCAGATCTCTGCATTGAGCAACATCTCATTTGGAGATATTCTTTATGAGCAGTGGCAAAGATAGCTGCAGGTTCTCCAAGAAACTGGGAATGAATGTCCATGAGAGTAGCAGAGACAGTAGGGTGCTCGAGATACTGCAATTGTCTGTAGTGTTCGAGACTGTCAAACCAATCACGGAGTGATCCAGTAAACCGAGAGACAAATTCTTTAAGAACTGCAGAGAGTTCTACATCAGGTTTAACCATCTGTAAATCTAACCAGGCAGAGAGTTCCTGGAGACGTTCACGCCACCGAGNCATCAGGTTTAACCATCTGTAAATCTAACCAGGCAGAGAGTTCCTGGAGACGTTCACGCCACCGAGCCGGTGGAAGATCATCAAAGGTAAACCATGGTCCATTGCCAGAGGCAACTTTAGTTCGAACTCTTGGAGGAGGATTAGAGTTGTCTCCTTCATTTTCTCCTTCAACATCGGAAGGAATGTCAACATAGGGTTGGCCAGGCTCCCGAGGAGGGGGATCAGTAGTGGTAGACTCAGCTATTAATCTGGTCAAGTTCTGGTTCAGTGATAAGGTAATTCTCAGCAGGCTTCTTTTGTTCAGCTGTAGAAGGAGATTCTGTAAATAGAGGTAAGGCTGAGGTAGATGGAAGGTCAGGGAATACTGGTGGTTCGTGTATTTGAAGGGATTTTTGGATAGCATCTGAATACATGGGACGGACTGGAGGAGGGATGGACACTGCAGGAGGTGGAACAGGTCGTCGGGGAGGTCAAGGTTTAGGTTTTGCAGGTTGAGGGTTCAAGTGGTAGGTCATGGGAAAGACTCTCTCAGGAGTATAATCCCTTGGAGTAGTAGGGAAAAAGGACCCGAGAGGGTAATATAGTTCTGTGGGAAAATAAGATGGGGGAGCAGTGTAAACTGCTTGACGCCGTTGGTTGTCAGCATCAATTCTTGCAATTTCAGCTTGAAGTTGTCTGATTTCTTGCTCTTTCCGAGTGAATTCATAAGAATTATCACCACGGGCAATCATGGCTCGAAGGTCACGGTCAAGCTGTGCAACCCTAGCATGAAAACTATTGTAACCCTTGTGTTGACAGCAGAGGATTTATGAGCAAGTTGATCAACTTTAGAGTGCAAGGAAGTGAGAGAAGCATTCTGGACTCTGGCATTCTGAGTTTGCCAGTTAAGGACTGCTTCAAAAGGCTTGGGTTCTTCAAGATGTCCACTAGAGGAAATAAGAGAGGTGACAAATGGTTTGCTCCAGACCTGGTGCTTTGGGTTTGAGCGTTTCTCAAGAGGCGGGTACTCAGAACTATAATCTGAGGCGGAGGCAGAGGCAGATGAGAACATCATGCAGGACACCACAGGAGGTGTAGGCAGAAGACCAGCTGAGGAACGGACTGGTTTGCATGATCTGGGCTGATGTTTCTGGATCCACTGAAGTCCTTTGTTGTAGAGTGGCAAAGGAGGTGGATAATCGGGTTCATCATCATCATCTTCGGGCAGATATAACTTGCAGGGAAGATAGATAATTTTTTTCTTTTTCTGTGTGGAAGAATAATCATCCTCATCATCATTACATGGACAGTTGGGATCACATCGGCCAGAGCCGGGAACATCCCATAAGAAATGGCCATCAATTTTGTCTGGGTAAACAGGAGTACCTTGAGAGGTGAAGGACATAATCGGTAATGTTTTTCCAGAAGGAAGGACTTTTGGAATGATGTCAACAGGTTGGATCATTGAGCAGGTAAAGGATAATCGGGAAGGTTCTCCAGGGGCAGAAGGAGGAGGTTTGAACTGAAGGCGAACAGAGCCATCAGGTCGTTTCTCATACATGGGTTCAGAGGTTTGAACAGGAGTAGTGTTTTGATGGAAATGCTCATAGTTGGTTAGCCACTCAAGAGGCATGAGCTTGAGAAGATCAGCACGAGGGATCTGTCGTGGGATCTGGATAATTGTGGGGATGTCTGGAGATTCAGCAAGGATCATGAGTGTGTCCGAACTGAGATCTGGAGGTGTGGGAATGATCAGAGAGTGGTTCTGAAGTCGATAAACTAACTGATGATGGATGGTAGCAATCTTTGCACTAGAGACTTGTTCAGTTCCTTGGATCTGGGAAAGATTGAAATTGGGATAGACAGTGAGAACAACACTGCCAACATGCAGGGTAGTGAGGATAGTACCAATGGTAGCCTGCTCATATTGTTTGAATCGGGTGTCAAGGAGTGCAATACGGGTTGTGACAGCCATTCAGAAGTGCCTGCAAAAAGCCCTACTTGCAGATCAAATGCCAAAAGAAAAAGGATTGTGATTGCAGTCCTAAGAAGAAAATGCGTTTTCGGAAATTCAAAAGACCAGATTTTTCATCCAAACCTCGCCGCTCCAGAAAACCCTATAGATTCTTCAGAAAGAAACCATCTTCCTCCAGAGAATTCCAAAAGAAAAAATCAAGTCGATGTTTCATCTGCAAAAGAAAAGGCCACTATGCCAAAGACTGTCCCAACAAACGAGAAAAATCCATCCGACTAGTCGACCATCTTCAAGCTACTACCGGCTACTCTCCAGCACAGGATGAACTGAAATTCTATTTCTCTGAACAAGATGAACCCAATGATGAAACCAAGTTCGCCCTACAAAACTCCTCTGATTACTCAGACAGTGATCAGTCCCAAGTTATTTTCCACCAACAGTTACTGTCCCTTGATACTACTGTTCCTATTCCCTCCATCAAACTCCATATTTTGTCCACAAAATTCCAAAGGCCCATTCCCGCAATTGGTCTTATAGACACTGGCGCCCAATGCAGCATGTTAAACCCACACATTCTTCCATCCTACTTTTGGACAAAGTCTGAAGAAAATTTCAGAGCTGTTAATGGAAAATTTTTCACCACTGCTTTGATTACCAAAAAGCCCATTGGTATTCAAAATTTTCCCAATTGTGTCATCTGGACCAAGGTTATTGGTTCCACTCTTCCTAATAAGGATATCTTGTTAGGATTCGACATACTCCACCAGATCAAACATCTCCAAATCATTCCCACTGGAATCTGAGTCAAGTCTTTGTTCAAACCATTCACAGACATTTTGAAACTCTACAATTTGTCTGAGACTCCCCCGACCTATCAAGATATTTCCACCAAACTTTTGAGTTTCTGTCTCGAGTCCCATTCTGATTTTTCCCATCCACATCCCTTATGGAAAAATCAGTCTTTCTTCATTAAGTTACTTTTCAAACTCAATGAAGACATTAACCCAACCAAAGCTACTCACACAGGAATGACTCCTTCTGACTTACTCCTAGCCCAAAAGGAATGTTCCCAACTGTTAGATCAAGGTCTTATTGAGCCCACAAGTTCTCCATAGGCTTGCCAAGCCTTTTTTCTCTGACAGTTGTTGTAGCTTTTTTCTCCACCATGGGATGGGGGAAAACCATTTAGTTTACCACCCCTCACCCAGGGATAAGGTTCTGGGAACCCTTTATATGCTTAACCGAGAAATCATATTTGGAAAACCAATCTTTTATTAGCATACCAAGAAATTCAATATTGTCGGTGGCAATTGTGATCCTGAAAAAAGTAAGATATCATCAATGTAAATCAATGTATAATGCAAGATAGGTTGGAAAATGCGGACCATGGATTTTTGAAAAATGGATAGGGCAGTCTTGAGGCCGAAGGGTAGGACGGTCCATTGAAAATGGACATTTGGGATACAAAAAGTAGTTTTGTAACGCTCAGAGGGTTCAATGCCTAATTGCCAAAAACTGAATTTCAAATCAAATTTTGAAAAGATTTGGGCATTTTTTAGAAAAGTAAACATGCTTTGTCGTCGGGGCAAAGGAAACTTGTCATCTTGCAAAAACATATTGAAGGACTGATAGTCAATGACTAAGCGTTTCTTTCCCCGAATAATTTCAGAATGTTTTTCAACATAAAAGGCTTGGCAAGCCTATGGAGAACTTGTGGGCTCAATGAGACCTTGATCTAACAGTTGGGAACATTCCTTTTGGGCTAGGAGTAAGTCAGAAGGAGTCATTCCTGTGTGAGTAGCTTTGGTTGGGTTAATGTCTTCATTGAGTTTGAAAAGTAACTTAATGAAGAAAGACTGATTTTTCCATAAGGGATGTGGATGGGAAAAATCAGAATGGGACTCGAGATAGAAACTCAAAAGTTTGGTGGAAATATCTTGATAGGTCGGGGGAGTCTCAGACAAATTGTAGAGTTTCAAAATGTCTGTGAATGGTTTGAACAAAGACTTGACTCAGATTCCAGTGGGAATGATTTGGAGATGTTTGATCTGGTGGAGTATGTCGAATCCTAACAAGATATCCTTATTAGGAAGAGTGGAACCAATAACCTTGGTCTAGATGACACAATTGGGAAAATTTTGAATACCAATGGGCTTTTTGGTAATCAAAGCAGTGGTGAAAAATTTTCCATTAACAGCTCTGAAATTTTCTTCAGACTTTGTCCAAAAGTAGGATGGAAGAATGTGTGGGTTTAACATGCTGCATTGGGCGCCAGTGTCTATAAGACCAATTGCGGGAATGGGCCTTTGGAATTTTGTGGACAAAATATGGAGTTTGATGGAGGGAATAGGAACAGTAGTATCAAGGGACAGTAACTGTTGGTGGAAAATAACTTGGGACTGATCACTGTCTGAGTAATCAGAGGAGTTTTGTAGGGCGAACTTGGTTTCATCATTGGGTTCATCTTGTTCAGAGAAATAGAATTATAATCAAAGCAGTGGTGAAAAATTTTCCATTAACAGCTCTGAAATTTTCTTCAGACTTTGTCCAGAAGTGGGATGGAAGAATGTGTGGGTTTAACATGCTGCGTTGGGCGCCGGTGTCTACAAGAACAATTGCGGGAATGGGCCTTTGGAATTTTGTGGGCAAAATATGGAGTTTGATGGAGGGAATAGGAACAGTAGTATCAAGGGATAGTAACTGTTGGTGGAAAATAACTTGGGACTGATCACTGTCTGAGTAATCAGAGGAGTTTTGTAGGGCGAACTTGGTTTCATCATTGGGTTCATCTTGATCAGAGAAATAGAATTCCAGTTCATCCTGTGCTGGAGAGTAGTCGGTAGTAGCTTGAAGATGGTCGACTAGTCGGATGGGTTTTTCTCATTTGTTGGGACAGTCTTTGGCATAGTGGCCTTTTCTTTTGCAGATGAAACATCGACTTGATTTTTTCTTTTGGAATTCTCTGGAGGAAGATGGTTTCTTTCTGAAGAATCTATAGGGTTTTCTGGAGCGGCGAGGTTTGGATGAAAAATCTGGTCTTTTGAATTTCTGAAAACGCATTTTCTTCTCAGGACTGCAATCACAATCCTTTTTCTTTTGGCATTTGATCTGCAAGTAGGGCTTTTTGCAGACACTTCTGAATGGTTCTTTATATTTCAACAGTTCTTTGAAGAATTATTTTTGCTCGCAAAGTTTGTCAAGACAAGTTTTGGCAAGCTGGAAGATTTTCCCAAGAGAGATGTTATCAAGGGAGAGATTGGAGGCTGTTAGTTGCCGTTGGATATCTGGTTGGAGTTCTTCCGGAAGAGAAGCCAGAAAGACATGCTTTAATGTAGGCTCATTGAATCCATTAAGCTTGTAGAACAGTAAGGACATTAGTTTATAATGGAAGTCAAGATCCTTAGCATTGAGTGAACATCATTTCATGTTGAGATAGTCTTGTCGTGCAGCTTCAAAAACTGCATATGGGTCACCAAGGAATTGATCATGGAGTACCGTAAGGGCACTTGAGACTTCTGGTAATTGAACAAACTGTAATTGTCTGTATTGTCCCAAAGAATCAAACCAATCTATTAGAGCACCCGTAAAACGAGTAGCAAATTCTCTAAGGACAGATTGGGTGTTTGCTCCTGGTCGTAGCATTCGGAGGTCAATCCAGGCAGACATTTCATTGAGTCGGTCACGCCATTTAGAAGATGGAATATCATCAAAGGTGAACTAAGGACCATTTGACGATTTTTGGCCATGTGGATTGGTTTGGGCTGAAACTGGAGAGGGTTGATGTGTGGTAAAAGATTCAGGCATTTCTTCTTCAACATAAGAGGGAATATCAACATATGGGTCGGGATGAGAAGTTTGGTCTTGATCAGGTGGCTCAGGTTGGGCCATCAAGATGCGGGTGATATAAGCATAGGATTTTTCAAAGTCACTAGTTGAGACTGAAGAAGCTGTGTCAATTTCAGTATCACTGGTTGAAACAACTAGATTTGAATCTGAAGTTTGAGTAGTAACTGGAGAGGAGTGAGCGACTGTGTGGGCACTACATTGGTGCAGGGGTTCTTTTTCTTTGGACTGGATAGGTGGTTGGGATGGAATAGGTGGTGGCGGCGTTGGAGGTGATGCCGAGGTATAGCCGGGAGACTGTTGTTCAGGAATGGTCAAAGAGGGGTGATGAATTTTGACAGGTCGTGGTTGAGGTTTAGATCGTGGTTTTGGTTTAGGTGGTGGTGGCAAGAGATTGTCTCTAAAAAGAGTATGAGTCATGCCAAATAGCTTAGAAGGATCATACTGTTTGATAGGGGAAAGCATAGAGGCAAAAGAATGGTAAGTTGGATCGATGGAAGGGATCGGTGGGGATGTGGTAAAAAGAGTAGGTCGTTGTTTTTCATATTCAATTTGATCAAGCTCAGCTTTGAGGCGTTTGATTTCCCTTTCTTTTTGGTCAAATTCTGGGCCATAGTATCTTTGGGCAAGCATGGCTCGTAATTCTGAATCGAGTTGCCAATTATGGATTGAAGATTCTGGTGGATCTGCTGCATCTAGGCAGTAAAAGAATAAACTTTCGTCTCAATCTTTTCAGTTCGTAAACTGATGTTCTGAACTTGTTAATTGAGATGCATCAAAGTATCATTTTGTGCTCTGGCATTTTGGGTTTGCCAGTTGAGGACTGATTCAAAAGGCTTGGGTGGTTCAAGGTGGCCAGTGTAGGTAATAGCTAAAGGGATAAAAGGTTTGGATACAACATTTCACTGGGGATCTGTGTGAATGTCTAATGGGGGAAAGGAAGAAGAGTAATTAGAAGAGGTAGAAGAAAACATCATACAAGCCAATGGTTGTACTGTAGGTGTGGAGGTTGGAAATGGGGATGAGATCTCAGATTTGCAATGCTTTGCAATCCATTTGAGTTCTTTCTTGTAGATGGGTAAGAGAGCCGGTGGAGGTGGAGGTTCTTTTGGTGGTTTGGGTTCATAGTGTTGACATGGAATTGGAGATTTTTTCTTTTTGGGTTTCTTTTTCCTTTGATCATAATCGTCATCCTCTTCCCAATCATTCCAGCATGGACAATTTGGGTCATACATTCTGGAGCCGGGGACATCGCAGAGAAAATGTCCATTTTGTTTGGCCGGATAAACAAGATATCCTTCATAATTAAACCCTGTAATAGGCAGATCTTCTTAAGTTGTCTAAACAACTGTAATCATTACGGAATAAGTGAAAGAGAGCCGAAGAGGCTCTTGAGGAGCACTTGGAGGTGGTTTGAAAGTCATTCGGACAGTTCCATCTTGGTGTCTTTCAAACATGCTTTCAGATGTCTGACTTGGAGCTGTATTGTTATGGAACTGCTCATAGTTGGAGATCCATTCAAGGGGCATAAGCTTGATTAGCTCATGATGAGGTATTTGTCTAGGAATCTAAATGATAGTTAGGATCTGGTCAGATTCTGCTAACACCATAAGGGTGTCAGAGTGGTGGTCTGGAGTGTCTAGGTCTAAGACATGATTTTAAAGCCGATAGACCAATTGATGATGTAAGGTGGCAATTTTTGCGGATGAAATTTGTTCTGCACCTTAGATTTGAACTTGGACTTTCAAGGTTGTGGGCAAATTAGGGTCTTGAAGGGAAAGGTTAAAATTGGAATAAAAGGTAAGTAAGACACTTCCTGCATGAAGGGTGGTGAGGACAGTGTCTATAATAGTATCTTGGTACTGTTTGAACCAGATGTCAAGCATAGCAAGTCGAGCTGTGACCAGTAACCCTTTTCTCCCATGAAGGGTAAGGATTAATCGGATACCTCCGAGATAGAGATGAGTATAGCCTTCTCTTTTCCAGTTGGAAATTAACTCTGAAGGAATTTCCAGAGTGACATATTGCTCACAAGCGATGGCTTGAAGGGAACACTGATCCAGGCGAGAAGACTAGATATATTCTTTAGGTTGAGGCATGCGAGGAGAAATGAGGGTGCGGATACTGCGGGTAAAAGAACTGGGTCATTTGTATAGCTGGTATGTGTTGATGAGAGGGAAGGAATATTCACTAATCTGGGCCGATTCAGAAATATAGGAGTACTCTACAAGGTGTTCGATCTTATCGGCAGTATGAGAAGTGCAGGATTTAGGCAAAGAAAGAGTAGATGAAAGAGTAACAGGAGTGGATGAAGTAGAAGATGAAGTGGAAGCCATGAATGAGAAGTTCTCTCGGCGCCTGAAGTCTAAAGATCAGAAAGAGTTAAAACATAAATCATACCATTTTGGTTATGACAAACATAATTTAGAAAACGGGAAAAGTTTATGACAATATCCTAAAACCGCGTTATATAACCCAAAAATCAGACTTTCCTTTTGAATGCAACTTAGAAATTTCATTTTGAATGCAACTTAGAAATTTCATTCTCTTCTATTCTAAATCATAATAACAAGAGTAGAGAAATCATTAGTTTAGAAAGGTTTAGAGAAATCATTAGTTTAGAAAGGTTTAGAGAAATCAAGATCAAGAGGTAAGTAACACTTCAATTGCAATGTAAGGACAAAATTATTTTTATACTTAAGTTCAATTTTAACAATCCCTTTATATTATGATGGCTAATGTAGTGTGATTAGTTATATTCTAAATCTTTATATAGTCGGCCCTGCCGCCTAATATGTGATGCTATGGTCGGTTCTGCCACCTAATACGTGATGCTATGGTCGGCTCTGCCGCCTAATATGTAATACTTATACTTAATTATGCTACGGTCGGCTATGCTGCCTATACTAAAGACTCTTGTTTTTTAAATAATGTTTTGAGTTGATTTTGTTATGCATCGAGGAATTTCAAATGTTATAAGTTGCATTGGATGCATGTATATACTGTACAACATTATAAAGAAGATGTTTTAGAAAATGAATTTATGAAAAATAGGTGGTTGTACTACCAGGTGGCAAAGTTCTAAGGAGGGCAAGCCCTCAAAGCTAAGTTGATAGAAATCTTTTGGGGACGTCGATACGTAACGCCCAAAAGATCAACTAATGAGGCTCAAGGGCATATTGTTTAAAGAGTAAAAGTGCCATCCTTATAGTGCAACATACCTAGGGCCTAAATAAAGTTATTTTGTATTTTCTAAGTTTATTTTAAGAATGATCATTCATATGCATCATAATTTATACATGCATCAAAGTGTTATCTTACTGGGCATTAGCTCACTAAGTTCTTACATTGCAGGTAACGATGAGCAGGGCAAGCTGGCGCCGAGTCCTAACCAAGACGAAGTGCATATAGGCATAACTGACCTTGGAATTTTATGATGGGCTCAGCTTTGTGTTAATAAAAAATAAGTATCTTGGCTTTATGTAATAATTAAGTTTTTAAATAAACTAAGAAATCTCTATATGACTCGTACATTTCTGTAATAAAGTATTATTGGATTGTGCTAAACTTTTAGAATTCGTATTTATATTAAAAATAACTATGTTTTTAAGCATTTTTAAGTAAATAAAATAGTGGAGTGTTACAGTTTTTGTTAAAAGGTTACCCATAGATGTGAGAAGCATTATCGAAAAAGAAATTCAGGACTGTGCCATAAAAAACCACAAAGCAACTACCTTGCTATTTCCTTCACTCATCACCGGCATTTGTGTGGTATCCGAAGTTCGCCTTGATGCAAAAGATGAGCATGTCAAGAATGATGGTGCCCTCATGCACGCACCATCGAAAGAATTGCCAGTGAAGTTGTTGGAGCCCCATTTGAACCAGCTGCGGTAACATAGGCAAAAAGAGTTATTGGGTTAGAACAGAGAATCTAATAACTGAGCACCAGCATCACTCAATGTGTTGAAACTCAACAAAGGGAAAACAATCGGTTTTGGAGCTATTTGCAGCACTTGGAAAGCCATATACACCAATTTGTTGTATATATGAAAAGTACCCACCGAAATTTCCCTGATTCATTGCTCCAGCAATACAATTTTTATACCAATACTACAAAAGCTCCAGCAGAAGTTAGTGAAGAAGCTACTGACATAGATGAACCAGAGGAAGAAACTGCAGCAGAACCGCAAGTAGAAGTCGAAACAGATGTTGATGACCAATCTAACCAACCTGAAGAAGAGGGTGTCAAGTTTACAACTGACAGTTCCCTAACAGAGGAAGAGGAAGAGCCTAAGAGAGAACTCGAGGAGCCCCCAGCCAAGACCTCCTTCAAATCTAGAAAAAAGCACATCATACATGAAGAGGAGCATGATGAACCAGAAGAGAAGCCTCATATTCCAGTCTTTTCTAGAAAGGGCAAAGAGAAAGCAATCACCCCTCCTGCCTCTGATGATGAAGCTGAGCAAATTGATGTCGAGCTAAAATTTGCAGCAACCAGAGTTACTCGTACACCCACAGAGACAAAGCAGCTACTTGATATCATTGCTGTAATCACAGCTGAGGGACAGGCAGCCGAAGCCCCAGCTCTGGTCCTTTCACAGTAAACTCCCAACAAACCTACTCTTGTTAGTCCTAAGGGACCCAGCAAAAGAAAGGGGGGCACTTATGGAGGTGTTGCTGCAGCAAACACACCAGAACCTAAAAGGACAATATCTATTTCATCTAGGCATGATACACCAATTGCCACCCTTTCCACTAGCCTATTGTAGAAAAAGAAAAAGACGTTACTAGTTGCCTCACCACAAGAATCCCCTAAGGATAGGCTGCGAAGTGCATCCAAAAAGCACTGAAGTCACGACACCACACCATGTTACAGCAGTGTCCAAACAACAGGGGAGTACCCCCTTCCTGCTAGTTATTTTAGTTATGTCGGAAAAACTTTTCTTTCATTCAGTTTTAATTTACTGATTCATTCTGCATGTCTTTTTATTTAGTGTGTGAATGTCTGGTTATGTGGTTTTGTTTTGTTTTGTGTGCTTGTGAAGACACAACACCACTTAAGTTTGGGGGAGTTGTGTTTCTGAGTGCGTGTGTTTATGCGTGTGTTGCGTGAAACTCTGTTATCTAATATTTGTATTTGGATGTGAAAACCTAATGAAGATAAATTGAGTGTTATTCAGTATTTATAAGAATGCCAAGTAGATATAGTTATAAATGGAGGTTGAAATTTTGTCCTGACACTTAGACTTTGATTGGGTTTTATGAAGATGTTGTAGCAAAGCCAAGAAAACGAAAAGGAATGGAATATCTCAAGTTGGGGGAAAATTTTAGTTAAATTGTGCTCAGAATGAAATAAATTTGGCTCCGGTGGCTCAAGTTGTTGAGTAACCAAGGTTGAGTATGTACCCCATATGCAGACTTGAGTCCAAAGGCAACAAGAGTTACGATCATTACTGTAGCATTTATAAAATAAAAAAGAGAAAATAAAGGTTCTCTGTCTAGGATATTGAGTAGCCAGGTCTGTTCATAAGCCACATGTTCAGCCTTGAGTTAAAAGATGTCTTTAGATAAGACTATGCTATGAATATTGCTATAGCAACTCTGATATGTGCATTGATTGAGTAATTGGGTGTCATCATTACATGTGATCGACATTCACATGAAAAATAAATGTTACAGTGAAAAGGGTTAAGTGTTCTTATGAAAAAAAATATATATTTTTTGTTTTTCTTACAGCACAGTTTGAGTATGTGTGATTTCTGCTCCCCCATATGTGAATGTATTTGTGTTCTGTCTCTGAATTATATGCAATATCTTTGTCATGCGGTAGCAACTCTGGAACTTGATCAAAGTAGCACACACACACACACTCTGGACCGAATGAGGCCTAAGTATAAAACTTGAATTGCTATGGCAATTTTGTATGATTAAGAGTGTGATATAAGGGTGGAAGAATCCTTGCAAATTTGATGACAGAGCTAAGTATTTATTGCATGATTATGTGATTGAAGAGTGAGTGTTGTTGTCATTACTTGAGGACAAGTAATGGTTTAAGTTTGGGGGTGTGATAACTCTATGAAATGAGAGTTATTATGTCAATTCTAGACTTAAATCAAGACCACTTAAAGAGTAAATGATGTGTTTTGCATAAACATTCATTTTATTTTAGTCTTAATAAGTTTTACTTGATTTAAAGTAATTCGTCCTCAAATTGTGTGCATAATTGAGGTTTCCAGAAGCTTATAATTCATGGAAGGAATGTTGATGCAATAGGCTGGCAAAAAGGAGGAAGAATATGGCCACAAAATAATTGAAACAAAATCTGGAGCAGTGCAGTGCTATAGCCGTTGCTGGAGCAACCATTGCTGTAGTAATCCTGGAACAACTATAGAGAAAACTTAGCGCGGGATATCTGCAAACTCGCGATCTACAGTTTCCTAATCTGACACATGCGCACCCTAGGCTTCTATTTTACCCTAATTTGCAGTTTATAAAAAGGGCGTGCATCATATGAAAAGGAGGTGGTGAATTAACATATGAAAAAAAAGGGAGAATCAGAATTCAAGGGAAATAAGTCTGCAACAGTGAAGAATTCAGCAGAATTACTTGGATTCAATTTTTCGTCATTCTTTACTTGTTCCCTTCCTTACTCTTTGATTGAACCAATGTATCTCACGCTCAATATTTTACTGTTTGTTTTTCTTTTTCAAAGTATGAACTAAACTTGATTGTAGTTAAGTGACAAACAATCTAAATAGGTTTTTGACTGTTCTTATGAGTTGCTGCAAGATTGCTATAGCATTTTACTCTAATAGCTATTATTATAATCATTATTTCGGTTGACCACTCATTTAATGGTTCAAGTTAAGATAGAGCCGCAAAAGGGTCTGTCTTAGTAGAAATTATTAAAGTAAGACTTGATCTTAATTTAAGTTTCCTGGACTAAGATTACTTGAGTCCCAAAAGGGCTATATTTGGGTTAAGATTTATGAAGAACTAGATATAGGAATTCACCTTATAGAGTAGAGAGAGTGTATGCTCACATACCGTAGGTGGGTTAACAACCAGTCATTGTTAGGGTGCTTAACGGTATGAAAAATCTGATAAGCGACAGCTAAGAATGCAAAATAATTATGCCTAGTACTGTAAGAACTGTTGTAGCAACTTATGTTAATTTAGACAAAACAGTCAGTCCATGAAGAGAGTTTGATCATGAAGCTACCCCATTCCCATTGAAATCTCTTTACGCAATTCATTTAATTTATTTTATTACTACATTGATTTGTTTTATTTTTCTTTTAATGTTTATTTCGGTTGTATTTCACTTTAATTAGAATCTTTTTTAACAAAGGAAATTTGCATTATCGTGATTGCTATAGCCTTTCTAGTAACATCAATCCCTGTGGACACGATCTCAAATATTCATCACTTTATTACTTGTTGTGTACACGTACACATTGGCATCAATAGCAAGTGAGTAAAAAATGACCAACAGCAAGGAATGTATTAAACCATGAATGAGCTCTATCCTTTAAAGAAAATGAGAATAATTTAAATTTAACATCATCATCTGAAAAATTCTCATATTTAAAAGTTTGGTAAACAGCTTGAAAATCATTTAGATGATTATATGAGTCTTTATTTTCTAGGTCATAGAATGTTGGGAGACAATTTACCACACTAGGTTTTAACTCAAAACTCTTAGCAGTTACATTTGGGTATCTTATACATGATGTGCTCAAGTTAGCTAATGGACTGAACTAGTCGTTACATGGCCTCTCCTGTGGTGCTGGTTGTTGCAAATTCATTTCAATTTTATCTTTAATTACAACATGTTTGTGTGTGCGAAGTGTTTTTTCCAGTTCAAAGTCTATAGGCTCAAGATTAGGTAATAGTGACTTTCGACCATGCATGCAAAGAACACAAAAAAATGAGAACCAAACTAATGAAAATAAATAAGAATAAAAAATTACGATACTCACCTTATCACGTTGTTACAACCTTACTATGAAAACACACTCAAGTGCTATAAAAAAACGTGAAATAAATTAATTAAAATTAAAATAACTTATTAAATTAACAAAAAAAAAGAAAAATTACAATGAAAAATAAGTTGAAAGTTAAATTTCAGAAATTTGAAGAAGAAAAAAAAATTTTATCTCAAAATGCAGATTCACTTTCTTCTTTTTTTTAAATAAAAAAAATTACAAGAAAACAACTAAAATAATAATAATAATTTATAAAATTAATTCTACAAATTAAAATAACATACCTCCCCGGCAATGGTTTCAAAAACTTGTTGTACAAATTTTATTTAACTCGCAAGTGCACGAATCTATTATAGAATAGATCAACAGTGACCAGTGTCGATTCCATGAGGAGGTAGACATTAATTACGTGTATAATTAATTTTCTAAGTGGGTGGTTGGATTTGTGATGAAAGTAATTTAGATTATCATAAAATTTAAATTAGAATGGCGATAATAAATTAAAGTGAAGCCTATTAAAATGAAGCACTTGGGTTTCTAGATCTATACTCAACATGCACCATGGGCTTAATATTCCTTATTAGTGCTAATTAAATCATGAGAGGGATTTCCACTCCTCATAAACCACACTCTAATCAATATGGTGCTAAGGGTTTATCGTGCCAAATAGTAATAACCTTACACTAGGGAGATAGTTACCAAGTGCAATATCTAGGTAAGATTATTTCTATATGTCGATGAAAAGTCAAAACATCCATATAAATCAGAGAGGAAGAGAAAGTAAATTTACCAAATTAAGCCCATGGAACATTGAGACTTCACTTTCAACTCAAGCTTGAAAGAAAATTAGCTACTCATAATTGAATTAGGGGTAAAATGAGAATTTATTAAAATACATAGAAAATACAAGATGGAGAAGGAATTACAGAAAATTGAATTCAAAAATGAATTTAAGGGTCTCAAATTAGGGGAGGAGCCCTCTATATTATAGATACAATGAGTAAATTATGGCCATCGGATTAAAATAATTTGGACGCGCAGAATTGCGCAAGTTCTGATCGGATAGAACACATCATCAGGGTTGTCATTTCGTGTATATGCATGTACCGTACACACGTTTTTTCGGTCCACTAACATACTACCACGTCAGCGGTTAACACTACATTAACATTTTAATCTAATAGGATCGTGACACATCATTGGTCAAACCACGTCATCAGTTAACCCCACATAAGTAGTCCTTGCCACATCATTCGTCTAATCGAATGCTGCCACATCATCGGTCAGTGCCACGCCAACGTACCGTATATGTGAACAGTTTCGTGAACAGTACCGTATATGTAAATAATGTCATTTATCATTTTATGCTCCTCTTAAGGTTTTTTACTGTCCTGAGTTTGGAATTATTGTTTGTTCTGCTATCTGATCTCTCGTTCATTATGAAACTACCATGATGCCACCTAAAATACATAAAATGCTTAATTATAATAAAACACTCATAATTAAATCACAAGAGACTTAAATACATAAAAGTAAGGGTGTTAGTGAGACTTAGAGTGTAAAATAACGATTTTCTCCTTTATAAATATACACTTTCTAGCACTCAACATCACGATCGCGGGTCGGGTTGGATCCGATTTCGTTTCCTCTCTCTCTTTTCTTCTCTCTTTCCCTTTTCTCTCTTTCTCTCTATTTATAAGGATGGTCAACAGGGGTCAAAATCGAGTGTGGGGTATTACACCCTTTCCCTTCAGATACAGTGATACAAATGAGACGAGAGGTCTTTTGGGCCTGTCTGAACATACATAGAGGCTTTGGGTTGTGTGTTTCGGCGCTTTTGTGGTTTGGGCGCTTATGCATGTAGTATGATGATTACAGAGGTATAGATATTGAAATACAGACAGATATTGAGATACATATGATACATATGAGATATAGGCTTTTGGGCTCGTCTGATTACATGCAAAGGCTTTGGGTTGTGTGCTTGGGCGCGTTGCATGCACAAATATTATGAGATATATGAGATATGAGATGGCATTCCTCGTCTATCCGTTGTAGGTTTGGGGCATGATGGTTCCTTGATTGCCCATCGGTCGAAGTCCGGATATGATGAGATTATTTCATCGGTTACTTGTTTGGTGATAGTTTTCAATATTCAGTAGTTGATATTATAAGTGTTATGATTTCATTGATTTTATGCAGATTTATGTAATATTGTTATTCCAATGCATGATTTGAATTAAATAAGTTTTATTAAAGTTCTTATGATATCTTGATGAAATTGCTAAGAGAAAAATTAAATTATTTTAAATAAGTTTATTTTTAAAAACTACTATCCACTCACTGAGCTCATTGAGTTTTTATACTCACCCCATTTTTATTATATTCTTCCTTCCCCCCACACAATAGAGTTGCAGGTATATCAGTTGACCCCGCAACGATAGTTAGATTTGATATTATGGCGACTTGATGGTGCTAGAAACCATAGATTTTTTGTTTGGGATATTTTGGATTGTGTAATTTATTATATTTGTGATTAAGAATACTCTATTGTATTTGATATTAGAATGATTGGGTGATATTTGGTTCCTAGTGTCATTTAAAAAAGTAAATATGTAGTGAAAACCCATTTTGATTCATTGATTCCCATTTATGGAAGTAAACACAGCATAATTGCGCTGAAATACATAGTAATTCTAAAATGGATACACTTCTAGAGGTAGCAATAAGCTAAAATCAATGTCGTTGGTTGTTAATAGCTACTTTGAACTAATTTAAGAACTAAAGAGTTCAATGTTGCGTCAAGAAAGTAGCTGTTCTAACAGAATTTAACTAAAGAATGGAACCATGCTTTATGTCATAGTCGCTTCAATCCAAGCAGTTCAGTATAGTTTTAAAGACTGAAAAATTCATTAGAGAAGCTCTTAAATAATTTATTATATTTGTGATTAAGAATACTCTATTGTATTTGATATTAGAATGATTGGGTGATATTTGGTTCCTAGTGTCATTTTAAAAAGTAAATATGTAGTGAAAACCCATTTTGATTCATTGATTCCCATTCATGGAAGTAAACACAGCATAATTGCGCTGAAATACATAGTAATTCTAAAATGGATACACTTCTAGAGGTAGCAATAAGCTAAAATCAATGTCGTTGGTTGTTAATAGCTACTTTGAACTAATTTAAGAACTAAAGAGTTCAATGTTGCCTCAAGAAAGTAGCTGTTCTAACAGAATTTAACTAAAGAATGGAACCATGCTTTATGTCATAGTCGCTTCAATCCAAGTAGTTCAGTATAGTTTTAAAGACTGAAAAATTCATTAGAGAAGCTCTTAAGATTGTAGGACCCAAACATATGTGCATAGTAATCACATCACATTATGATGAGCTCTTTATCTTAACACTTGCTTTGAGTGGAAGCTAAAGAGTCCAATCATCCTCCTTGTATGCTAATGCAATCGTTCTGTTTCCACTTAAAAGTTATTAGCATTTCGTCAACTATTATTATTTGATTTCCTTAATCTGATCATATCACAATAACTGCAGATGAGTTAAGTGAAAATTTTACTTCTTTTTCCTTCATTTGGTAATGCTATATAACAGATACAGAGCTCCATCATTCCCCCCGCCCCCTCTCTCGGTGGATGAAGTACTAATAATTTAAATACATATGTAATCATATCTCATACTTCTTTCATTACTTTGATGAAGAAAATAATAATTCCTTTCCTATTATATTCATTTATAAAAATAAATAAAACATATATGTAACTACTTCACTGTCAATTTCTCTGTTAAGATAAAAGTGCCAATAATTCATAATTTTAGATATAGATAGTATACTTCAGCTAAATGTAATGATAGTCTATATATGATACAGATTTGGCATCCAGGTTTCATAATTTGCCATCAGCAACTAAGCTAAATTCTATAGACTACATAAATCAGAAAGTACCAAATATCCAGACTACTGTTGCAAGTCCATAGTGGCATTTTAACATTGTACACTAGGTTTCTGACCTTGGATTGAAGAAAATGTAGTAATTGAGCTTCTGTTTGTCCTTATGATTTTAAAATTTCCAAATTTGAATATTTCTATTGCCTGCACCAAATAATAAAATAAGACAAAGTAGGACATTTAATATTCCAATTGACAACAAATCAAAAAAAGTAAAAGCAATATTACCTGAAGCAACAAGCAGAGGCTAGCATCACGTTCATTCACAAGGCGGAGTTTCGATATTCCTTTGTCAGGAAATTTGCGATTATCAAAACTGTTGAGAATGGTAGCTTCCTCATAATACCAAATAGTTAATACATTTGAGAGAGAGGTAATTACAAGACAATCTTACTACACCTAATAAACAACAAGAACAAAATTTACTAAACTATCTCACAGTGGAGGAACCCCGCGAGTGGCCAAATCAATTGACGATTCAACCTCCAAATAATTGCCGAAAACATACTAAAAATCCCCAATCGAATTAAGTCTTTTCCGAACTGGGCTTTTCTCTTCTCATTAAGAAATTGATTCCTACCATGAAACAAAGGCTTCATGAAGAATAAGAACAAGAAATGGAAGGAAAAAGAGATTCTCAGATATGGGTTTTGGGTTTAAAAGGAAAATCTGAAATGGTAACTTCGAATTTGATAATTTGATAAGGGAATAAGAAGGAGATGAAGCTACTTTGGTGGTGTGGGACCAATTAATAGTTATTATTATTATTATTTGGTAAGACCAATTAATAGTTTATACAAACTTAAAAAATAATTTTATCCAATCTTTTAATTACAAAACTCGAATTAGAGACCAAGCAAGAAATAAATAACTTAGTCATAAAAGTATAATTTTATTTAGTATAAAATTTTTAGTTACTATTTTTAATTTTGTCACTATAGTGACTCATCTAGGACTAAAAATGAGGTCTTAAAATTATAAGAAATTAGAATATCTTTAGAGACTAATATTATGCATCATTCGTGGTTTGCCTAAATGTATACCTGTTTTTTAGTTTTAAAACAATTTTATCACTTATAATTATATTTAGTGATCATTTATTTAGTCATAAATGATAAAATATTGTACTAAAATGTACAATTTTTCAAGGAGATTTTTGTGCCAGAAAAAAAAAAACTCACTTTTTTTTACTACAATAATGTTCGTCGCAAAAAAGTTGAATCGGATACCAAATAGTACATCTCAAGAAAGAAATAACTTGGTCACAAAAATACCGATTTATTGAAGACAACTTTCGGCTACTACTTTTAGTTTTGTCATCCATGACCAGAAAATGGGATCTTAAAATTATACGAAATAAAAATAGCTTTAGAGACAAATATATGCGTCACGAACAGTTTGGTTAAATTTACACTTATTGTTTAGTTATGAAATAGTGTTGTCACCTATACTTACATTTTTGCAACCACTTCTTTTGTCATAAATGAAGAAATATTGTCCCAAAATCTTTCAAATTTGGAGGGAAATTTTTGCGCCAAAATATTATGTTCTTCAGTAATAAAATATAGATTGTCACACAAAGGTTGAATTAGAGACCAAATAAAATAAAATTATTGGTCAAAAAATATAACACAAGTCAGGACAAAATTATCGAATACAATTTCATAAATTCGTCACAATAAATATCATTTCGTGACCAAATTTCAAAGCGTTGTAAAACAATTCATCTTTAAAAGTCAAATTTCTTGTAGTTGTTGCTCGGGTGTAACTTCAACAATGTGAAGACGGAAGTGGATAGATGCAAGAAAATGTAACTTCAGGTGGAACTCAGCAAAAAAGAAAGTGTATTTTTTAAAAAGCAAAAAAAAAGGTAGTCGGTGGATAATTGTCTTTTTTTCTCTTAAGATTTGTCTGCTCCTATCATTATCTTCATCCTATCGATGTTATGTTTAAAAAAACTAATTAATTAATTTTTGTAACAGACTGAAATGATTTGTCCCACTCATTATTACATATGAATCAAATTAACTTTGAAGTTAATTTAAAGAGATACTTTACTTGTCAATGAATTTATGTAAATTTTCAAAAACTCAATCAGCTTGTCTATGTTAAGTTTCAATTGGATTGATATGCTATACATGTAATTTTCCTTTTCAGTCTTTTGAATGAAAGAAAATTTCTTTTCCAAACTATTTTACTTAATACAAATATGGATTCAATACTCAAAGAGATCCTCACCCTGATGAACCATGAATATACAAAATAGATTATTCATTATTAATAAATGTTGATTTTCAACATACTATGATTGAATACAAATGATTGTCACTTTTTGCAGTGATGATTAGAAGAGAATTTTCCCTCTGCAAACCTTCCTCTAATGCAATAACACTTTTGAAACTCGTATCTACCAATGCCGGGAGCTCCACAAGATTTGTCACAATCTTTGTCAACTTTGCATTCCCCAATTTTTATCACTTTTACTCCCTTGGAGAAACTTAAATCAAAAACTTTTTTTATGCATATGAGCTTGCCAATTACCGAATGAATAAATTATTTAGAAGAATAAATAAAAATTTTATAACATTTTTGCAAGAAGTGTTTAGAATAAAAACTCATAAAAGTTTTAAAATAAGTAAAGAAGATAAAAAATAAGTAAGGAAGACAAAGGTATAGAATAATTGCCGGACAAAGTAATTAATAGAAGAACAACAAAGTAAGCAACCAATTTAAGTTGAGTTATTTTCTCCATTATTTCAAGTTGTTGTAGTATAAAAGAGATACAAGGGTCTAAGTGTGGTATTTATAATTTCTATAATGGATTTTCTTGCTCGCTTGGTGAATTTTTGGTGCAAGGATCTAGACATATATGGTATGTGGGTTTTTTTGGTAAGTTTTTGGTGCAAGGATCTAGATATATATGGTATGTGTGTTGTAAACATCTTTAATTGACTTTTGAAATTCAGATCTAAAGGATTTTCTTTTTCATTTTAGAGATAATGATAAACAGTAATGTTGGCACATATAAGGCAATATACCATGTAGTTTTGGCAAGAGATTTTCTGGTACCACTTGTTCGCATGTAGAAGTAATTGGTTGTACGATTCCAATTTTAGCATGGGCAATTAGAGGTGATTAACATAAGAATTAAAATATTTACCTTCAAATTATGTTAAATCAAAATTTTCAAATTTTTTTATTTGGAGATGGATGGGCGATGACATATGTGCCAATCCAAATGATAAGCCAATGCCCAAAAAAAGAGTAGGCCAGCAATGAACTATAAGCCAATGCCCAAAAAAAGACTGCCTTTCTTAATGAAACCAGATGGATTCATACAAAAAGGTCAAGAACACATAGTATGTAAGTTGCAGAGATCCATTTATAGATTGAAGCAAGTATCCCGGTCATGGAACATCAGATTTGATCAAGCGATTAATGTTAGCCTAAAGGGCTACACATAATGTAATTTTGATGATAACAAACATATGTATTAAGTGATTTAATAGATATTGTATTTCACATTTTCACTAGTTTTTGAAGGGTAATATTTATGCAAGTGAATCAAGTGAAATCAAGCTCAAGACACTCAACGGATAACGGCGAAATCAAGAATAAAGTTTAGAGCTCAACAGACAAATTAGTGCGATAAAGAACAATTGCTTTGAAATCTCAAGCATTACCTCTTCAAACTAGAATTCTTCATTATGTTCTTCATCATGTTATTACTCCTAGGTTTGGTCATGCGGATGAAGTGAGTCGTTTAGATGTAGCCATATTGGACTGTATTCTAGAGGAGAGAGTGCTAAATATTGGTTATATTATCCTTCATCATTTGCTTAGCACTCCTGTTTAGCCAAAAGATCCATTCCTTATGCTAGTATAATTACCTGAATTCTAGAGTTTTTCTGAGTTCCTATCACTGAGCCAATCTCCTTGAATTCGAGGGAATTAGGCGATGAAGCAATCACTAATTTGGGTTTTTATTGGAGGAATGATAGATGGTATAAAGATCAAAGAAACAAAAATGTTACAGAACTTGCTCCTATAGATCATCGTTTCTTTAACAATGTCCGTCCCCCACACTTGCTTCCTGATCTTAGTGCTTCACATCGCTCATAACCTCCACCTTCCGAGGTCCCTTCCCACTCTACTTTAAGGTTACAGAACTTGCTCCTATAGATCATCGTTTCTTTAACGATGTCCGTCCCCCACACTTGCTTCCTGATCTTAGTGCTCCACATCGCTCATAACCTCCACCTTCCGAGGTCCCTTCCCACTCTACTTTAGCTGATTCTGAGGATCCGTTGCAGCAGCTATTAACTAAAGTGGATTCACTCTCTGAGCGGCAAGACAAACTTCAATCCCAGCTTGAATTTCACCTTCAGTCTATTTCCGAGTGAGAGCGTCTCTTTGCTCAATAGCAGCAGCTTCTTGATGGCTAGCAGTAACTTTTTGCCGCTCTTGGATTTCCACCACCATCTTCTTCTTCGTATCCACCATCTCTTTAGCACTCTATTTTTATTGTTTTTTCATTTGTCACTCTGCACTACTTCTCTTCATGCATTGTTGTTTTTCATTTGCGGATGATATCTTGTTGTTTGATATTTGGATATGTTGTTTTTAATTTGTGGATTGAGGATGCTTGTTATTTGATCTTCAGATATGTTATATTTGGATGATGTACGTTTTCGGATTCTTGGAATATTATAACTCTTTGGTTAATTATATGTTTAATTCTTATGTGTTGCTTGATGAATTGGTGGAGTTGTTGGTTTTTTTATAATTGTTTAAGCTTTTATGGAAGTGTTTTTAACTATGTTGTGTATTTGAGGATTTATTCTTTTTAAGGAAAGACTCTGACGAAATATTTGCTCACACAAAACGAGTAATATCCTCATCGAATTATTTTTAATGCTTTTGAGATATGATGATGATGATTTGATTACATGGTTGTTTTTATGGTTATCAATTTTGGCATGAATTTATAGTAATTTTGATGATGAAGGGGGAGAGATCATGCATTTTGAATATGGAGACATATAATATGTATTTTGTTCTTAAAGTATTTGTGCATATTTTTTAATTATTCAGGGGGAGTTTTTGTTTTGAATTTGATTTATATATTTAATTATATATGCCATGTATTAAGGGGGAGTATAAATGTCAAAATACATGAGATGTTTGTCATCATGAAAAAGGGAGAGATTGTTAGCCTAAAGGGCTACACATAATGTAATTTTGATGATAATAAACATATGTATTAAGTGATTTAATAGATATTGTATTTCATATTTTTACTAGTTTTTTAGGGTAATATTTATACAAGTGAATCAAGTGAAATCAAGCTCAAGACACTCAACGGATAACGGCGAAATCAAGAATAAAGTTCAGAGCTCAACGGACAAATTAATGCGATAAATTCTTGTAAAGCCGGTATGATTTAATTGGTGCATGATTTAGCGTTTGAGAAGCTCAAGAGATTAATTTGGACTTAAATGCTAAGTTTTGAAATCTGTGATTTTAATAAGTATTATTATTAAATTTCAGAGTTGGACGTTTTTACAAACATTTGAAATATCTTGGGCCATGCTATAATTTATGAATATTTTGGACTAAAGTGAAAGATTTTGAAAACTTTAAAAAATATCGATATTATGTTGAAAATGACCTTATTGTGAAATAATAATAACTTTGGGGCCATATCATAATTTTAAAAAGTTGTGGAAAGACAAGTACTGTTAGGAAATTCTAAAAGTGGACTTATTTATAAAGTTTTATGACGTTTTGGGCTGTAGTATAATTATAGAAAATTTTGGGCCAAAGTGCAATTTTAGTGAACAGTATTACTCTAGCAAAATTAAAAAATAACGGTAATATCACTGTTCATAAGCGGCTAGCCGGATAAATCAAGCGACTAACCGCTTGGGCGCGGGAATTTACCTATAACGGCTAGTTTTCGGGCTTTAACTATAAAAACTCAACTCCAACTTCATTTTAGGAACCAATGCAAGCAAATATAAGATCATACAACATATATTGAGCTTCCAAAATGCAAATCATCATAGATTGAATCATTGTTGACCTATTATTTGCATATCCACTCTTAAAGAGAGTTTTTGTTGTAATTTTCATTACTTATCAAATTGTGAGTGTATAAATGTGAGAAACACTTGGGGTAAAGAGATTGGGGAGATAATCTCTTGATTGTAAAGGTTCATTGACACCTTGGAAGTCAATTGTAAGAACTTGAAGCCTTGGGAGGCTTAGGTAGTGAAACCATCGAGCTTGGTTGGCTTGGAGGCGTGGACGTAGGCGGGGATTGCTGAACCACGTAAAAATCCATGTGTTTGTTTTTCTCTTCCCTTACTCTTTTATTTTTACGCTTGTTTGAATTTATTGTTTTCTATTTCATTAAAGCGTTAGATTGATTTGTTGTGCAAATTGTATTGCATAATTTTTAAAAACCCAATTCACCCCCCCTCTTGGGTTGCATTACTTACATTTCAATTAAATCGTTTGGATTCATTCAAAACATTAATGAACCATGTGTGTACAAGAAAATTCAAGGAAAATCTGAAGCCTTCCTAGTTTTTTATGTAGACGATATTTTCCTAATTGGAAACGATATAGGAGTATTGACTACAATAAAGAGCTGGTTAGCAAAATAATTTGATATGAAAGACCTGGGAGAGACAAATTATATTCTTGGTATCAAGTTACTATGAGACCGAAAGAATAAAACTTTAGCCTTGTCTCAAGTGGTCTATAACGATAGTATGGAAAATTCCAACCATTCAGACATGGAATTGCATTCTCTATGGATCAATCACCTGAAACATCTGAAGAGATAGAGAGAATGAGACGAGTTCCCTATGCAGAAGCCGTGTGAAGTCTCATGTATGTCATGCTTTGTACTAGACCAGACATCTTTTTTGCGGTAGGGATGGTTAGTAGATATCAATAAAATCCTGGACCTGAACACTGGACTGCGGTCAAGCATACAATGAAGTATCTGAAAAGAACTAAAAATTATATGCTTGTGTATTCTGGTGATGAACTCATTTCAGTGGGTTATACTGATACTGACTTTATGTCAGATAATGATTCTAGAAAATCAACTTCCAGCTATGTGTTTACATTAGGAAGTGGAGCTATTAGTTGGAGAAATGTGAAACAATCTTGTATCGCAGACTCAACAACCGAAGCTGAATATGTGGCTGCATCTGAAGCTGCAAAAGAAGTTGTATGGCTCCACAAGTTCCTACAAGATCTTGAGGTGGTACTTGCTGTAACTGCACCCCTTAAACTATTTTACGATAATAGTGGTGTGGTAGCTCAATCTACGGAACCACAAGAAACAAAAACATACTGAGAGGAAGTATCATCTCATAAGGGATATAGTATAGAGAGGTGATGTGGAGGTTACTCAGATTGCGTCACAACAAAACTTGGCAGATCCTTTTACTAAGGCCATACTTGGGAAACCTTTTAACTTGCACTTAGAATCCATGGGCATGCGGGAGATGCCAAATATGCTTTGAGAGCTAGTGGGAGATTGTTGGAAAAATATGCTCTTTAAAAGCATATATGTTTATTTAATTGTAATAAACAATTTTTCTGATTAATAAAATAAATGAGGTATTTTATTCAAATATCTTAATTGCATTAATATTTTGATTAAAGACCATTTAATCATATTATATGTATTTATGTGATTACCATGTGGATTCACAGAGACATAAATACAAGTTATTTTATGATTAAATAAATTTAGTTCGCAGTTGATAAATAAAGTTGGGCACTTTATTTACGTATAGACTGTAATAAATTCATTAAATAATTTGTCTTAATCGTGTATGAATTTATTGATATAGTATGACTACATTGAACAGGATCACATATGATATTTAATTAACTTTGTAATAATTGTCAGACTTATTAAATCTCATAGGCATTGATCTTACTATAATCTTAATCTTGAGTTAATTATGATTTCATGATTGTAATTGTTATTCCATTTGAGTTACCAATGGGCACGACACATGCTTGTAGTCAAGATTACCCGATATCTTGGTGGGAGCAATTATGAGTATTAGAGTTATAGATTAACAATATAGATTTGTACAACATATCTCTTAATGGGTTTTCAGCATTTGATCATAGAATTCTCTACCTAGAGTGTGTCAATATATTTAGTATGTTGAAAATGATCATTATAGAAAATCAGTAAGTATCAAGGAATAAGATGTTATTAAATTAATTGGACAGTTGAGATATGAATTTAATTAACCATGTGGTACAAAGGATTGTGTAGTAAAGAAATCAATGTGGCTTGGGACGAATTATTATTCGAGCATACAATTATGGAGGTAAGTTCCAATCTTTTAGTGGAGTAGATTTAGAATTAAATAATTGGGCTAGTTTAATTACATGCCTAATTATTGTAATTACATGCCTAATTATTGTAGCCACTATTGTATGTTCTCAAATAATCCCTGGGTTAGCTCATTTAATTGATTGCGTCACTACTGGATTAATAAGCAAGATAACTAGCTATTTGGGTCAAAAGCCTAAATATATTATTTAGTGGGAGGCTTTATGTAATGTACTTGTATCTAAGGGGCATTATGTTATTTTACAAGGTGGGCCCCTATGACAAGAAAGAAGTAACGTTACTTTTGGTTTATTATTTTTAATTTAAATCAAACTTGATTTTATAAAATTAAATAATATAAAAAAAGGAGTCTAGAGTTTCCACTAGATAGAGATAGAAAAGGGCTTATTTTCTCCTAAAAAGAAGAGAGCAGCCACTTTATACAGATCAGAGAAAAAGATTTTTCTCTCTATTGTTGAGAGAAAAATTTTCTCGTGCTAGTTTTTTTAGTGGTGATAAAGGCGCCCACACGTCAAGTGCAGATCAAACTTGATTCATAGCCTGGAAGATTATTTGGTGGTGGATCGTGATCTAACAAGAGTGGCGGTGACGGATCGTGATTTTCGAGATACGATTTTTAGATTACAAATTCTTATATATTGTATGAGATTGATCTTAAAAGTTTTTATAAAAATTTAAAAAATTGATTTTTCTCCAACATTATGTAGACAACTTTTTTTGTTATATTTTAGTATGTCTATTTTAGCCCATCATAAAATTAGAAATTACTCTTAAATCTCTACATATTAATAGCTCACCCCCTATGTGATACATTAGTCCAACATTAGATTAAGGATCCAACAAAATGACGTTAAATCAAATCAAGTTAAGTTTCCAAAAATAAAGATGAACAAGCAAAAAGACACATAATGCTTATTAATAATAGCAGCATGGCTACCATTTGAATTTACTATAAGGAGAATGACTAGCTCTTGGTTAAATTTGAATTTTACACAAGCAAACATGCAAAAGAAGAGTACCCAGAGGCTAAAGAAATACAAAGAAATAATATTAGCAGGCCCATTAGTTTATATTGAGAAGTCAAGATTGGAAATCTCCTTACATATACCATATGGAGTCCCTCCTGGTACCATGGAGACAAAACACGTGTTTAACAAAATGCTTGTGATCCCTGGATCATAGCCCGTGAATAAATGTATCTTTGATGAATATAATTACTGGATTAGGTGATTAGTAGAAGAAAATAGAATAAAATAAGAAAGGAAAATCATGTTTCACCACCTTTCTAAAAAAGTTGTATTCTTGCCAAACTTTTCCTACGAAAAATGAGACGATATGGCTTTATTTTATCGTCTTTTTTTTTCTAACATAATAAGTTTTATGCTGCGTTTACTTTTTAGATTGGAGTGAGAATCCTGAGGAGTGGGAATCCTTGGATTAGGAGTGTAGAGTGAGAGTAAGAGTAGGGTGTTTACTTAGACTAAATGAAAGTATGGATTGTCAATCGGAATCTTAATTATTTGTTTACTTTATCTTGGATTGGGAGTAAATTGTTTTAAATTACAATTTTATCCTTATGTACAGAATTATAATTTGTAATTAAAAAATTAATAAAAAATATATTTGGAAAATAAAATAAATATTTTATTATATTTTTAAATTAATAATAATTACTAATATTCTTAATTATGTAAATCATAATTTTTTATTAATTTTAATTTAAATTATGTGAATAAAAATTATTAATAATAGCAACACAAATGAAATATTATTATTGATAATATAGTACACAATTAATATTTTTTTAGAATAAAATATTTATTATTATTAATTAAATAATTAATTAATATTTATAAAAATTAATGTTTAATATTATTAATTTAAATATAATATTTATTTATTTTTATGTTATTAAATTTAATAAAATAAATATGATATAATTATTATTTTTAATAAATATGGTATTATTTATTTTATTAAATATTATTTATTGATTTATTTTTATAAGGATAAAATGGGAAGAGAGGGGAGTGGATTCCCACTCCCACTCCCCCATTTTTTTAAGATAAGTAAACACTGGAGTGGGAAGAATCCACACTCCACACTCCCACTCCAGAAAGTAAACACTGCCTTAATGTTTTATAGTGGGTTAATATAGTGAATGTAACCATACATAAAAAGAATTCTCTTATTGAAAATATTAGCTTGGCTATAAAGTAATAAAGAACAAGATAGGGAAACTTATCATATAAACATTTTGAGCTTTGATGAGAAGTTATGAAGGGCTCTTTACTTAGATCTCCTACAAAACAAATAGGGTAATACACAAATTCTCCATGAAAAATGCAACAGCAAGTCAATCCAAAAATGAGACGCGCAAAAACATCAAACTTGCATTTGGTGTCTGATTTTCTGCACATCAGTTTGTATAGATAGTTTGTGGCCAATCTTGGATTTATAGAACTTGGCATTTAAGAAATATATAAGCTTTTTTCAACCAGTGTTGTCGCTCAGTTGGCAACTCAGGCTGGGTTTGTGGAAAGAGTTTTTGGGTTCGATCCCTACTAAACACACTATTTGGGAGGGGTAAAGATCCTTAACTGTGAATACACTCCAAATCCGGATTAGTCGAGACCCAATGCGGTCGTTAGAAACTGGATGGTTTAAAACCAACAAAAAAAAAAGAAATATATAAATTTTGATATTTATCAAAACTTCTAATGATAGATAGCACAAACTTGCTTGTTATTGTGTTTGTGTGATTAAAATTGTATTAAGATATTCTCTTTTAAGTTGAGGTTGGGTTTGTTATTTTATCTAAAATCTTAATAGGTGTTGATGCTCAAATCCGTTCACTTTATGACCGACCAGATTCCTTCACCAACGCTTGAGTTGTCAGCTGCTACACGGATCACTGGGGTGAAATCACCTTCTTTTCTCTTGCTAGACCTGCGTTCACCAAAACATATCAAAGACGCCGGTGGTTTTGCCGGCGTAAACCCTCCGATGCTTAAGTTAGCACAAGGTCTTTACGGGAAAACAATATAGTTCGGATTTCAGAAAGGTTTTTGACTCGTTTCACAGTTTGTAAGAAGTATAGTCTGGGTTCAATTTGGCAGCGTTTTCCCTCTTTTGATGTTTTTGTCCCCCTTTCTTCATCGGTTTTTCCTCCTTTTATAGCCGTTATTCTACGTTCCCCTTCTATCCTCCTTCCCCCTTTTTTCGGGTAGTGGTCAGTTATGGAGCTTTAATTGCTACATCA
>MKYO02029413.1:0-127385 GCA_002013955.2 Citrus medica
GGCGGGGAGATGATTAGGTTGCCATTAATATAAATCATAAAGAAAATAATTAAACACATTAAAACCTTCAACACATTTTTAGATTCAATTTTTATTTTTGAAAATTATTTCTGAATCGCAAATCAAATGAACCCTTGAATTTTGGATTATGAAATAAAAAATTAAGCATAAATTGATGTATTTCAGAATGTTGTAGAACATTCAAGAAAGAAATTAAAATTTGTTTTTAGGCAAAATAATATGATAGTCCACCGGACGATTGATTGATGCAATGGAATCAATGAATCATCACATCCAGCCAAGACATAACGTCGAATATTGAATGGAGTTGAGCTATTAGCATCCCTTCCGGAACTCTTATGAACCTTTTTTTTCCTAAACAAATCCATCTAAAAGAGTTTTTAAATTTCGGTGCTTACAATTATCTAATATTTATTCTACCAATAACCCTTGAACAAACTTACAACCCTTCAAGAGCAAACTCTCTTTCTAGGTTTTCTTTTTCCCGCAATCCCGCTGACAGATGCAAGTTGTTCACTCCTCAATTATCAATACCGTAGGAATGGCAATTTTTCGGCTAAATTGGGTGAAATTTTACAAAAAAAAATTTTGAATGATTTAGGTTTTAAAAAAAGAGAGATAAAAGGACATTTAAGAAAAAGGAATACTTAATTGAAGATAACATAGATCTTTTAGCTTCACACCCAAAGCGAAAATCAAATGGGGCCGTTGATGTTCTTTGAGCGATACTGAAAATAGAGATAAAGCAAAATCAGCCTTCATCATTTAATTACAAGGAACATTAGAAAGTAAACAATTACTTTAGAGGTGTAGAAATATTTGTGAAGGGTTGATTGGGAATTAAATTAAAGTATCATAATTTTCAAAACTTCTAGTAGTCACGTGTATGTAAAAGGGGGATTAGTTATAAGGACTTTGGAGGGGTGTAAAAATCACAACTCCATTGAATAACAACAAGTGTGTTAATCATTGGTTAAAGATTTTGATGATTTACAATTCCATTCACACTGGCATTTCGATCGAGCATGTGTTTAATTGTTGTCATCTAGTGAGTCAAATGAATTCTCGTATTAGCCACACTTTTCGAGGGGCTGTGTGGCGGCAGCCTTGCCTAGCTCATTCGGGCCTAAGCTGCTCCTTTCACTTTGCTGGGACTCTGAACTTCCAGAAACTCCTAAGTTCCTCTCTCATAAATCATAATAATGCTAATATGGAGTAATGGTTTTTTTTTTTTTTCGTTTTCGGCTAAACCATCTTGTTTTGTAGGCCACCCATCTGTATTGGTTCTTCTAAAATTATTTTGCGGGATGTAGTTTATTATGTCCCTTAAATAAGTGTTCCCTTCTTTTTAATTTAATAAATTGCCTTACTGGTCAAGGTTTAATTGAAAAAAAATAATCAAGCATGTGTTTTGTTCATATAATATGATATTTAAAAAATTTTAATAAAAAATAGGTGTTGATTTTTTTAGTACTAATATGATTTTTTTGAGTTACAATCAGAAATTTACCGGGATTAACTTAGATCAAGGCCTTATGTTATTGTGGTTGGGTAGTGGTAATTTTTAAACAACAAAATTAAAAGTATTTGGTAAACATTGTTGTTGTAGTTTGAAAATTAAGTTTGATTTAATTTTATATTTGTACGGTGAAAACATGTAAATCTTTACTATTTTTATTAAAATTACTATTTAAAAACTATATTTGTCGCATAATTTTATTTTATAATTACAATTTCTTTCCAACAATACATCAGTAATAATTAAGAACTAATTCTCTGTCAAATCCCTTTTTTTTCTAGTGAAAAAAAATTGATAAGTTGTAAAATTTTCAATTATTTTTGCATTTTTACCAATCAGATGAAAAATTTGATAATTTCCCATTTATTTTCCCTCATGTTCTAATGATTGTGGCGGCCAGACAAAACCTTACTCATGAGAGTGACCAAGGATTGGCCTGTAACGGGCAGTAGTAATCAACAAAATAGCAAAAGACTTTGGGCTTAGGCACAGCACGCTTTTGGATAAAATCAAGGACCTTTTCAGAAGGAAATGTGGCGGATTTCCTCTCTTTTACGGTCGGTTGTAGCACCGGCCGCTTTAATTGATTATTCACCTTTTTCAAGTGTAATTTCTATGTTATGTATAGTTGCGCCAAAGGCCTTGGAGTAAATTCACTTTTTGTTATTATTATTATTATTATTATCATCATCATCATCAATCGAAACCTCTTTCCAAACCGTACAGGCTTCTTCCAAAATGGCCTTTACTTTAAAAACGTGTGATTATTATATTCGCGGATAAAATAAGCAATGGGGACAAAAGTAGTAAAATAAAGGTGATTATTACATTCGCGGAGAGACAAAATTAAGCTGTTGGAAATTAAATAATCTGTTCTATTCTTTTTCCTGACCCCATGGATAGATTAACTTTACCATTATTAAGATTCTTATAATTATGCCAACTTCGTTTAGAACTCGTACAAGGATGCAAGGAACGGACCTTATGATAATAAGACAATTAAAAATTAACGACATTGAAGAACATCTACGTGCAGCTTGTTCTGTGTGTCAGTTATATGTTAGGAAATTGAGCTTCCTCCCAGGATCTCTACAAGCAATTTATCAAGTAACAAATTAACAAGAAAAATTAAATGAAAATTAATATCAATTCCACAACACAAGATTTACGTGGAAAACTCTAAATCCGGAGAAAACTACGGCCGCTGTAAAAAAGACAACCAGAGAAAAATATTCACTATGTAAAAAATTATTATAACCACACTCTCAGAAATAATTTTCTCTCACCCTCAAGAACTTTATAATTTTAATTCCTTAAAATTACTCAAGCTCTCAACTTTGTTTCTTCACAAAACTGGATGCACAAACCAAATGAGCAGCACCCCTTTTTATAGCCCAAATTAGCTATTAAAATATTATTATATTTTCCACCGCCATTATCTTCTTCAACTATTCCTTTTTCTTCTTCCTTGTCAAAGTTGTTTGCTTCCTTCAAACTTTGCTACAACCAATTTCAATTTTTTTTTTCTTTCTTTTTGACCGTGCAAATCCATCTCTTCTAGAATTCCATCTCTTCTAGAAAGAATAAAGCCCACATTTTTTACATTATATATACAAGTGAGTGAGTGAGTGAGAGAGAGAGAGAGAGAAATGGATCGTACAGATGTGATGAGGATAACGCTACAGAGACGGGTCATATGGATTAACATGAGGAAAACGAAGGGCGACAATCCTTATGGAATGGCCTTAATCTTAAAGGGAAACCGTCGTTCCATCAAGACTGACATAATAGTTTTTTTAGATTTTAATAAAATTTAAGATTCTAAACCATACGAGTACGCTATATATGTAGTGTATTTTTTAATAAGAGATCCTACATGTTGTTAAAGTGCGATATGAATTTTATAATATATTTTTTTATAAAGAAGGCAAGCCTAGCAGAAGCTAAAGCTTAGTAATACGAAGGAACGCAGTCCCCATACTGTCACTACGCAAGTAAACATGAACACTGGGGGGAGGGGCAGGGTGAATTTTTATAATATTGTCAAATGAGTTAAAAATTCATTGTCCAAAGTATTAGTCACCAAGAAAGTAAAAAATTCAGCTTCATCTAAAGAATTTAAAAACAGTTAAAAGAAGAATTATAATTCACTCTCTTATTGTTTCAAATGACTCCAAAGCATAATTTTACTATACAAAAGATTCAATAACGTAAAAGTATGAAATCAATCATCATTTATGTTATTGGCAATTTTCATTAGAAGGGAACTACCTTATAAAAGGTTTGTACTAAGGCTATGTATGGTTTAAAGAAAGGAGAGGAGAAGGTGAGCTTATGGTTGTTTGCGAGGAGTTGGAGCTCGCTACTCAACTTGGGTACTCTGCACTTGAGGTAGAATCAAACCCAACTATGGTGGTTTCTTGGATTCACTCCCAGGGCCCTGTTCGTTAGGATTATATTTATTTGTTACGTTGGGTGTGCCCTTTGATATCTTCCTTTCACGTTGTGATTAGACATGTGCTTCAGGAGGCTACATCTGCTGTTGATTTTTTGGCCAATTGGGCTTGCTCTCACCGGATTAGCCGACATTTCTTGTGTGCTCAGGATCTACATGAGGACTTATCTGGCATTCTTCATTTAGATGCGCAAACTTTCCCTCATGTCAGACGATAGGATTGTTGATTTATTGTTTCAATAGATGATGTATTTTCTCTTTTACTTTTATGTATTTACATGTTCTTTAGGAGGTTTTGGGTTATGTTACTCTCTTAATGTAATTACTTTTTTTTATTGATTTATATGATAGGTAAGAGTCTCGCCTAACCCCCCACTACTTTGGTGGTTATTAATTTAAAAAAAGGGGGGGAGGGGGAAGAGAAGGAAAAGAGTGGAATGAAGGAGAATGGAAAAGAAAAGAGTAGAGTATATGTTTTCCACATTTTTGGGGATTTTTATTGTATAAATCAGTCCCCATTACTATTAATTTAATAATCTTTAGTTTATTTATGGTTTTAGTTTGCTGTGAATTTTCTTGTGGTTCTGTTTGTATAATGTAGCAAAAGAGCAATGATAGAGCCACAAGTTGAGCTAAAGATCATAATCAACAATGAAATCTTGATTAAACTTTTTATGTTTATTTTGTTCAATTTATTTTTCCAATTTTTCTATTTAAATTTTTTAAAAATTATTTTTATTTCCTACATCAAATGGACCCTTTTTTTTTTTCCCAATAACTCAACAAGTATTTTCAAATAGTTTCTACAATATTTATGATTCTATTGTTCCACCAAATTGATGTTGGAATCATATGTCAAATCCTTAAGGCAAGGCATGATATCGAATATTGAAGAACAACCGAGGTTTTACTCGATGTACACTAATCTAGTATTAAGAAAACTTCAAATTAATAATGTGTATTATTTAATGTAATTATTCAATAAAATATATATTAATTAGTTTAATTGGTAAAATTTTATTATTTAAATTTTGTTCACATTATTCACCAATCAAGCAGGTGTTTACTTTAAATTATGCAGTATTTGGGAAAAAAAATGTAATTAGTAACAATGATATATGCTAACTAGGTTGTGCAATCATTAAAAACGTCTCGAGGAAATTAAAATGTTTGAAATTTGGTTATGTTCAAATTTTATTTGCAGGACAAGCGTACCATTTTAATATGTTGAGATGGTGTAACTAACTAATAATGAAGCGCTAAAGTAAAATAAAATAAAATAAAATAACCTATTGATTCTTTGATGAAATCACTACTAAGATTTGTGTGTTGAATATCTAAAGTTTAAAAATTTATGATTTTAAAATTTTTTTAAAGTCTGACTTGTTTGTTTTTCTTATTTTATATATGAATTTTAAATATATACCACTTAATAGTTAAAGTTAAATAACTTAACTTTAATTTATTTTAATTTTTAAACAAATTACTATTAGGCAAACACATCACCTCAGACAAAACTTTAATAAATCACGAAGGGATTTGATTTCCGTTTAAATACTTTTTTTGGTTAAAAAGTGGGATTTATTATAAAATTTTTAAAAAATCAATAGAGAATCTGAAAAACTACACAGCCACACATGACAATTACCCACGTGGCAAAGTCGACATCAGTCAATGTATAAAATGTTTGTTCTCTTGTGCGTACTTTTTAGTAACCTCCCCTGAGGTATGATCTATTTGCAATTAGATGGAAAAAGTCATTTTATTGATTGAAATCCTCTTGTCGTCTGTTAAATTTTTTGTTGACTATCACTTAACTGAGAAAGTATCATAACGCCCTTACATACAATGAAGGCCTGACTTGAGAGAGAAATCTTTGTATAAGTACATATGAAACAATTTAGGAAAAAAAAAAGAGCAAAATTCATACCAATACATAATAATAAATGATCATGATACTTTTAAGCTCCATTAAATATAGATTTTCAAATGAAACTTATTTAAGTAGAACTATTGTTAGTAAAATTTTTACAAGTAGAGTTTTTTTTTAATTTTTTTTAATTATTTAGTTATCAATAAGAGCATTTAATAAAAGGTATAAAATTATTTTAATAAAAAAGTTTTTTTTATAATTATTTTATGAAATAAATGAAATAAGATTATCAAATAAACAGAGGATCTTTTAATCATTTTAATATTTAAATAAACTTCTACTCTAAAAGTCTAAAATTTGAGCTTTTGCAGATAGAAGTAAAATAACTTATTTAATTTTCAAAAATTCTATTTGAAAATTTTAAATACAAAAAATAAATTTGAAAAGAGCTTATGAAATTAAATAATTACTTATGACTATTAAATAAGTCATATCAAAAACACATTTAGTTTCTTTAGATCTACTTGAAAAACCAAATCCAAAAACACTTTGTCTATAAACAGTGACTTTTGCAATCAAAATGTGTTTAACGAAATTGATAGTCTTTTAACGAGCCATTCTTTATTTGTTGATTTACCGATGTGTTTAATTTGAAATGAAAATTAGAAACATGATATGTCTTTATTTTTTATTTTTTTTGTTTTAATTTTACCTCAAAAGTGACAGTTTTTGGCTTAGATTTTATCAAGAAAAAGCAAAGAGATGTAATTAGTCTATTTATTTAACAATTTTTATAAATGAATTAAGAGAGAAAGTGTTAACGTATTGAATTATTTGGCATTATATTTATTATGATTATATAATATTGCTATACTAAGGATCCAACAATTTAAGTTAAACTTAGTCTCAAACAAATAACAACTTATTATAATTATGAATGATTACATACGCAAAACTTGAGTATTTCACTTTGTCAAGTATTTCTATGATTTTACTCTTAACCAGTTAACAAATGTCAAACTTCAAAATTTTGCAGAGGGTTTTCAAAAATAAACAATGCTTGACATCTATTTTGCAAATACGCCATACCTAAAGGGTAATTTTGAAAAATTACCCAAAAGCAAAAAATTGAAAAATAAAATAAATAAAAAAGTAATAATAAAGGCGCCAGTGCAACGAAGGGTTTTAGCTGTAACCATTGTCGCTGGCTCGTCAAGTAGTGCCGACTGCTGAGTTCTGACCGTTGATGGCCACACTCGGTATTTCAGCTACAGAAACAGACACAGACCCGCCACACTCTTAAACCCCACCCTCAAAATCCCACCTTTATTACCGTTCTGCCCCCTCTTAAACCCTTCAAAACGGCTCTTACAAGCACAAGCACCGCTGGCAACAAGCTGCTGTTTAGCAGAACAAAAGTTGGGAACTTGATAACGGTCATGGGAGTCTCCCCGAATCTCACCACCAAAAAGTGGTCTCCTTGCTCCTCTCCTAATGTCCGTCTCACTTCTTCTAAAAGGTTCGGTACAATTCTTTTATATATATATAATTTTGGCTCTAATTTGTTATGTTATGAAATTATTTGTTGTGTTTTTGTGCTGTTTATTGCTTTTGCTTTCTGAGTTTTTAGGGTTATTTGATACCCGCTTACAGTTTTGCTTTGTTCAATTGGAGAAGTTAAAGAGATTGTATTTTTGCGTGCATAGCTTTTGCTATCTTGGTTTTGACTTTTGAAGATTATGTAACACCCACATTTTATTTCTGTTAACTGGGTTTTGGTTTGCCATATTGTTGCTATGTGTGATTATGATATGATATGTTATGTTGCGAATGTCATCCTGTACTGATGTTCAGCTTTCAGTGGATTTGAGCTGTGCATACGGTTCTAAATTCTGATTGGCACTGTTTGAGATGTTTCCCTTTCTTACTTGGCATGAAGCAAGTTGTATATTACCATGGTTGCTTGACCTTCTGCTGCCTTTGATATTGTTTCCATTGAAAAAAATTTCAGGAGAGAAGGCTGCGTAACCAACACTACCTTTCCCAACATTATGATGTCGAGTAGTTTTCCCCGATTTTATAGTTCTTTTAACAATGCTAGGAGATTTCCCATTAAAAAATATGCTTATAGACTTTCGGTGGGTGCTTCATCAGCTAAGATGGTCCCTTTCTGCCAAGATCTCAACAGTTTTGAAGGAAACTACTCCTCGAAAGGAACTTTTGATCTGCCAAAAATAGATGAAAAAGGAGAAAAACTTCACGGAAAACAATTTCTGGAGGTTGCATCCTGCTATCGTCCTAATCCTTCTATTTTCAGCAATGAAACATTTTCTGCAAAAAATACTATCCACAATTCGAGAGGGTGGATGACAGAAACGACCAGACTGCATGTAATGAAAGAAGTAGAATCTTGTCAGACAAATACAGAGAGCTCGAGAGATGAGAAGGAAGATGCAAAAGCTCAAGATAGAAAAAGAGCTGCCATTTCTACTGTTATCAACATACTGGAGTCCAAGCACAACAGATCACTTACTTCATCAAAGACTGAGTGCTTGCAAGACAGTAGTTTCTATTCTCCAATCACGAGTTCTAACCAACATTATTTTCCAAAATTTAAGCCGCAGAAGAAGCCCATTGTTAAGGGACTAGCAGATCTCAGAAATGGTACAGTAGGTGATCATCCTAAGAATCATCCTGGATCTGTGATGGCTGTTACTAAACAAGTTACTGGCAGTGAAGAAAAAAGCGAAGACTTTGTGAATGATCAAATACCCTTGAACAAGAAGACTAATATGGAGTGCTTGCGATATGAAAAGGAAGTTGCAGAATATCAGGAGAGAAAAGGAGCCACTGTTTTGACAGTTCCCAACTTGTCAGATTTCAGGAACTCAGAGATTGAGTGCTTTGAAGATGGTAGTTCCTATTCACCTCCTCCAAAACTAGTTAGTTCTAAGCAAAGTAATCAAAAGAATCCTAAGAATGATGCTGCAGAAGGTACTGACCAGAACAAAAAGGCTTCAGAAAATGAAAATAGTGAAAAACTCGAGATTCTTCGCAGTAAACTTGCTAGCTTCTACAGCAATGTTATGGTTGTTGATAATGTTTCTGCCGCAAAGAAGGTTGTATGGATGCTTACAAACAAATATAAGCATCTTGTCCATGCATGTGATACTGAGGTACTTTGTTCTTTTCTTCTTCTAGTTGAAATTGGTACTTGTCTTTTTGGTTGGCGGGTAATGAGTGATGTACTTAGTTGCCTTCTTTTTTACTTCTTCCTTCCATGTCTTCCTGTATAGAAGCACACATTTTACTCAATGTAGATACCCTAGTTTTGTGCATACAGGAATCTAATTATAGCATATTTATAGGTGGCCAAAATTGATGTGAAGCAAGAGACACCTGTTGGTCATGGAGAAGTGATATGCTTCAGTATTTATTCTGGACCAAAAGCAGATTTTGGAAATGGGAAGTCCTGCATCTGGGTTGATCTTCTTGACGGTGGTGGCAGGGACCTTTTGAATGAATTTGCTCCATTTTTTGAGGATCCATCCATCAAAAAGGTGAACCCTTCCTCCCCCTTCACCACGTTTTTTTTCTTGTTTATAGTCCTTTTCATATGCACGATTTTTTTTAATTAGAATAATTATCATCTGGTTAGCAGTATGGAGAAATGGGTTTGCGGATATTTCTTTGATAATCTGCAGCAGTCATTATGTGATTGGTGCACGGTTCAAGCATTGGACTTGCAACTGGTTATGCGCTTTAGTAAATTTCTGGATAACTGATTTTTCACATATTATGGTTTAATTAGATGGAGTTTTATTGTCATTGCTTTGCAGTGACAGGTTTAAGATTTAGGGTGACTGCCTACGCTGTGCATTTTCTCCTCAAGTTTTGTTGCTCTTTTCCAATTTAAGCTAGGGTTCCCATTGCTGTCTACTGGGTTACAAGTTTGCCTCTATATCTATGCTATGTTCTCCTACCCATGTGGTACAGTTCATAGATTTGATGAAACCTAAAACTCCAATTTTCCCCCTTAGATAGCTATTTATGTTAGTTGAGGAAAATATGTTGTAAGCCGATCAAAGAAAGGAAATACTCTGCTCAGTTGCAGAGCTGTTTCCTCTCTCTGTGCTCTCTCTCTCTCTCTCTTTATGGTGGATTTCTAGCTGTTTCCACCTTCTATAGACGTAACTGATCCAATTTCCTTTACTTAGCTAAACAAACTGCTTTACTCCGTATTAGTTTACTTGGATCACAAAAAAGGAAAAAAAAAATATGTCGTCTGCTTTTTCATATGATCTTATATTAACAGAGTCAGCTATCATTTGTGTAGGTTTGGCATAACTATAGCTTTGATAACCATGTCCTTGAGAACTATGGGCTTAAGGTTTCTGGTTTTCATGCTGACACAATGCATATGGCACGGCTTTGGGATTCATCGAGACGCACAGAGGGTGGGTACAGTCTTGAAGCACTTACAGGTGATCGGAAAGTCATGTCTGAGGATAAGAAAGCTTATCAGAAAGACATGTCTAAGGACAACACAGATGAGGGTTTCATGGGCAAAATATCAATGAAAGATATCTTTGGCAAGAGAAAGCTGAAAAAGGATGGATCTGCTGGCAAAATAAGCACCATTGCTCCTGTTGAAGAGCTTCAAAGAGAGGAGCGAGAGTTGTGGATCTCTTATTCTGCCTTTGATTCAATAAACACACTGAACCTTTATAAGAGCTTGAAAAAAAAACTTTTAGAAATGTCATGGAAACTTGATGGGAAACCAGTTCCAGGAAAATCCATGTTTGACTTTTATCAGGAATATTGGCAACCATTCGGTGAGATTCTAGTTAAAATGGAAACTGAGGGGATGTTGGTGGATCGGGAATATCTTTCTGAGATTGAGAAGGTGGCCAGATCAGAGCAAGAAGCTGCCGTTAACAGGTTCCGAAAATGGGCATCTAAGCATTGTCCTGATGCTAAGTATATGAACGTGGGAAGTGACACACAACTGCGCCAGCTTTTGTTTGGTGGCAAGCCTAACAGGTATTAAACTAATAATTCCAGTATGGGTGCCAAAATAGGTTTGGTTTAACTGTTGTAGATGATAATTATGTTTTGTTGCATTGTATTATGAAAATGATTACTGTTGAAGAAGTAAAATGTTTTTGCGTATAGCCTTATACAGTTGCAAAATATTTAGTTGAATATTGCAAATGAAATGCATTTTAGGTCCGTTTCTTGAAGAAATCCGGTAAACATCAAAACCATACTTTGACTCTGACTACTTATCAGCTCAAAATCTCCTTCCAATTAAGAATTGGTGTCTTTGATACCAGAGAAGACTCATTGCGGGATGATATCCTTTGATTTATCCTGAAATTTACATACTATAATATGTTCCGAGTAATTGAGGCTTAGAGTATTGTAATGAATTCTGGAATGCCCTTAAAAACGTATTCTTTCAGACTAGAAAGTTGTTCCAAATTCACTGATTTATTATAGCTGAAGGATTTACGTGTCTTACAGGCTTTGAAAATTGTGTTGCCATATTTTCTTAATTTCCAATTTTCAATAGGCTTCTATAGATAGACAGCATTTAGTTGACTTTTATGTTGGTTGGAAAGCGAAACTATCATGTCTGCACAAGCTCTGTGTGGGGAATAGGATTTTTTTTTTCTTTTAACTGGAAAAAAGTCAGTTTATATGACTTCAAGAATGGGGCTGAGGAAAGATTTGGATTTCTAATGTGTTTATTTCTTATTTTAGCAAGGATGACACAGAGAGTCTTCCAATTGAGAGAATTTTCAAAGTTCCCAACACTGAAGGAGTGATTGCAGAAGGCAAGAAGACTCCCTCAAAATTTCGCAATATCACGTTGCGCAGCATTGGCGTTGATCTGCCAACTGAGACGTACACGGCCACTGGCTGGCCCTCTGTTGGTGGAGACGCTTTAAAGACCTTAGCTAGGAACATTTCTGCAGAGTATGATTGTGTGGATGGGGCTCATGACTTGGATGATTCTGGATGTACAGAAGAGACAGAATACAAGGGTGCAGTTGCATCAAATAACAAGATATTTGCAACAGAGCAGGAGGCAAGGGAAGCTTGTGATGCCATTTCTGCTTTATGTGAAGTTTGCTCTATTGACTCCTTGATATCCAACTTCATCCTTCCCTTGCAGGTGATCTCTATTGCCTTATTTTACCAGTTTTGCATGCTGATCTTCCATATTACTGTAAAAACAATTTGCATGTAGATTATATGTGGTACCTGTGTGCGGTTTTTATGTGTACCACTGTACTTCAATATTTTGTCTGCTATTTGCCTATAAATAATAATAATTAGGATATATAAACATGAAAGCTTTGAATCCTTAACTATGACCTATATTTGATTATGAAATGATACATATTTATCTTGCAGATTTCTTCTCTTATTTTTTATATTCTATGGTCAGGCAACAATATTTCGTGGTTCTGATATATGATATCAGTTAGTCTTTATAGTACTAAAACTTTTCTTTTTTGCTTACTTAGTGGACAACTGGTCCACTCTCTTTTTTTATTTTTCTTCATTAATACACCTTTGAGTTTCATGTTAAAAAAAAAAAGAAAAAGAAAAGTCTATATAGCAGGAGCTCTCAATGCTGCAGCCTTTTTATTGGAAATCTTATCTTTTACATGCTTCTTATCCATTTTTTCTTCATTGTTCTCTGGTTTAGCTTGCTAGCGTATTTCCTAGATACTAGATACTATCTCATGAATTATAAGAATCGGTCTGTCAGAGCACTTGCATGGTTTGAAATCAAAACCTTTCATTTGAAGCATTTAACTATCAGATTTCAAGAAGGATAAAACCTGTATTTTTGAGAGGCAATCCTCTTTTCTTTCAATAAGATCGACTCCTCTCTTAATTGATTTAAATATTCATTTCTTTTCTTTGTTTTTCCTTAAATTTGTTCCACTAAACTTATGGAGATAATATTGTTCTTTTCTACTGCAGGGGAGTAATGTTTCAGGCAAGAATGGACGTGTTCATTGTTCGTTAAATATCAACACCGAAACTGGGCGCTTGTCAGCAAGGAGGCCAAATTTACAGGTCAATTTTTCTCTGCCATTCATAAATCTGAATAAATTTAATCTCAAAAATTATTTCTAGATGTGTGTGTAACTGCTCCCGTGGTTAGAGCTTTAGCACAGAAGATATTAAGGGTTGCAATTTTTGAATGATCCACAATTGCTTTTGGTGCTCGTCATTATATAACTCAAGCAAAGCATATTCACTTCTTAAGCTAATTAAAGCTCCCCTTAGCCCTTTACTTCGTATAGCTTGCAAATCTAAGTGCATCCCTATGTTAAAATCCTATGGGATTGAGTAATTCCAATTTTCAACCCCAAAAGCATCCCTGTTTCCTTAAAATTGTGTACACAGCATGTGGAACTGGAGTCTGGATTGAATTCTTTAGTGGTCATATTTATGACATTTGAAGACAATAAAATGAGATTATGTGAATTCATCATATTTTTTCCCTAACATGATAGAGATTATTGATTATTAATGTTTTTTTCACTCTCAAATCAGAATCAACCCGCTTTGGAGAAGGACCGGTATAAGATCCGTCAGGCATTCATAGCAGCACCTGGAAATTCTCTTATTGTTGCTGATTATGGGCAGGTAAATTTATTTGAGTTTTGAGCTTTTTTTATGGAATTTAATTTGTTATGTTAAATTTCTATTCATGTTACAGCTGGAACTTAGGATTCTTGCACATCTCGCCAATTGTAAGAGCATGTTGGATGCCTTCAAAGCTGGTGGAGATTTCCATTCAAGGACTGCAATGAATATGTATCCACATATACGTAATGCTGTTGAAACAGGGCAAGTGCTGCTTGAATGGCATGGTGAAGATAAACCCCCTGTTCCATTATTGAAGGTAATCTTCAGAATCTTCTTATAATGTGGTATGAATGTATACTAATAATGGCAGAACAAGTAAATTAGTTTCGTGATTCCCATTTGGCAGAACTAGTAATCAGTTAGTACTTGCTACAATCTTCTGTTTAGCAAAGTAGTGAGAAATAATTGATTATGGTACCTGGTTCCAACTGAATTGCAAACTTTGTGTCAGGATGCCTTTGCTTCTGAAAGAAGAAAAGCGAAGATGCTTAACTTTTCTATTGCGTATGGAAAAACTCCTGTGGGCCTTGCTCGGGATTGGAAGGTGTGGTTGCCTGCTTGACCTAAATGAGTAGCTCTCACTGTTCAAATAATTAAGTTGATCCACTAATGTATGGTGGCTGCTATCTCTATTCTTAGGTTTCTGTGGAGGAAGCGAAGAAAACAGTTGATCTCTGGTATAATGAAAGACAAGAAGTTCTTACTTGGCAAGAAGCTCGAAAAAAAGAATCCCGCATGGATAATCATGTTCATACATTGCTAGGAAGGGCTCGGAGATTCCCAGCAATAAAGTCTCTCACACGTTCTCAAAGAAATCATATTGAACGGGCTGCTATTAATACACCAGTGCAGGTTTTTTCTTTTCCATCCTGCACTTCTAAGTTTTATTCTCTCTTCTCTCTCACACAGACTTGGGGCGATTGTCACAGGGTAGTGCTGCTGATGTTGCCATGTGTGCCATGTTAGAAATATCAAAGAATGCACGTTTGAAAGAACTTGGATGGAAATTGCTTTTACAGGTTTTGTTCGTCTTCTCATTTAGTTTCTTTTCAATCATTGTTATTGTATCTTGCCAGGGGATTGTATTAGCAAATGCAATGCATCCCATGTTTGGTAAATCTTCAAGGCTGCATTATGATGTATTAAAATACACCGTAATGCAGCTCTGTTCACATTATGGTGTATTGTAATTCACCATAAAATACACCATAATGTGAACAAGAAGATTTACCAAACATGGGATTCCCATGTAATGTGGTGTGCCAAACACATTTTAATTGGAGCCAATAGTATATCAATCTTAGGACTCTGGTTTACATATTGCAGTTGTTGTCTTGGCCAAGATCAAACTTTATATTAACTTTGTTTCTGTAATCTCAAATTCGCATATATAAAAATCTTATCTTCCATTGTTTTCTCACTGCTATCATCTCCGGTTTAACCGTGATCTGCTTCCAACAAATTGGTAAAGCAGATTTTAAAACCGTAGTCTACATAGCAGTGCAAAGACAAAAATAGAAAAATTTTCAGCTTCATATGCTCCCATTTGAGTCTATTAAACTCATGTCTTGTCTTGGTCTGACGTGCTCCTGGAATTCTTACATGTTCATTTCCTTTGACTTTCGCTTTTGAATGGACTCAGTTATGAATATTATTGCAAAAACTGATTACTGTCTGGAAAGCAGGTTCATGATGAAGTAATCTTAGAAGGTCCAAGCGAGTCGGCTGAAGTTGCAAAGGCCATAGTTGTCGAATGCATGTCCAAACCCTTCAATGGGAAGAATAATCTTAGAGTTGACCTATCTGTTGATGCTAAGTGTGCTCAAAACTGGTATTCTGCAAAATAGATGATTCATTTGAGGAACAGACTGGATTTTGGCTGAAAGGCATAGATTTCTATACTGATGCAATAAGTGCATCCGATTCCCTAAATTTTATTGCTTAGGGAATCACTGCTAACGTAGATTTCATGTGAAATTTCTTCCCTATTGATGAATTACGGCAGCCAGTTTGGCCAAGGGCGGGTGTGCCATGGAGTGTGCTCTGATGCTTTTACGGCACCTAAGAACTGTAACCAAGATGAGGGTGTGTAAAGAATTGTACCAAGTGTATAGTAGATTTTTGGAATTTCTGGAGTGTTGCCATAAGAAGGCTAGTGAAATGGTATTCTGTAAATTTTCACATCCAATGCAAGTGCAGCTTTGATTATTTTACATTCCATTCTACTACATTTTCCATCACTGATAATATGGCTACCATCAGTAACTAAATCATAGACTCATAGTAAAATACATGTCACTGTCTGAGCTAGTGCAGTATTCCGATGACCTCGTACGAAGTCTCGTACGAAGTTTCATCGTGTGCAATAACTGCAACTTTTTTTCACAATACTGCAAAATGACATCAGCCAATCACTGGTTTGAAGAATGTGCAGAAATAAAAATGGAATAGTGTCTGATGAATGCATAAATTCATTGTATCCCATTCTCCCTATGTTTGCCATACATGCCATTCAGGTGGGTTGAGTGAAAATAAATTAAGTATATACCAAAAATCAAGCACTATGAAACAATTGATATATTGATGCAAGATGCCAAACTATGTCTTTGTATCATAGGAATGTTCATTTAGCATCGATGTAAAATACAGGATGGCAGAGCAGCAGAGGACGCAAACCAATCAAAACTTTGGCATACAAAATACAGAAATCACCAATAGGCCTTTTAGCTAACTACTTATCAAACTGTTGCAGTTCAATTTCCCAGGCTGAGGCTAGTTGCAGCAAAAGCTGGTCAGGTGCCGGACCTTCCCAATCTTCAGGTGGGTCCATTGTCGTAGAAGCTTCATGTAAATTTAGCAAGAGCTCCTTTTTCAATTCCATTGGAATGCCCAAGACGTGAGGTCCATTTTCCAGCACAAGTTCAACCAACTGAAGTACACAGCCAAAGGAAATAAAATAAAAATTAAAAAAAATAATAATAAAACTGTCAATAAATATTGTGGGAGTACAACACAATAATTTGAAATCTGGTATCCTGTTCAGTAAATCAGCCAGAAAGGAGAGTGAATAAGAAGAGGTCTCGGTATCCTATTATATTACATAGTCAGCCAGTAAAGCCCCTTTACCAAAGTTATTGGAGGAGTAACAATCAACTGCAAACTGAGGCTGATTTGAAATCTGGTTACTGATTTAACTATTAAGGTCTGGCTCATGTGATTTAAACCACGAGTATCTCTCTATTTTTTCATTTTAAAATATTTTACATGAATGGGAGGTGTACATACAAGAGCTATGGCTTTGTCAAAAGGACACCGCAGATTAAACCACGAGTATCTCTCTATTTTTTCATTTTAAAATATTTTACATGGATGGGAGGTGTACATACAAGAGCTATGGCTTTGTCAAAAGGACACCGCAGGTCCACTAACACTTTTAAAACTGCAGCCTCCATTTATAAAATTGAAACCAGAAGGGACGTCACAGATCATATTCAAAAAGTGAAATATCCATGATTTCTAACAGCAATTTTTTGCTTCAAATGCACATGCCATCTAGGTGACACTCATTGCAAGCAACGTTTGTGATTGTACTTAGTCCATTTTTAGTGTCTAGCCAAGAAAGAGAACTTGTGTACAGTAGTGATACCATTTAAATGCTACCCTCTCTTCTTTGCCGAAACAGAATCAAGTGGATTTTAAAATATTTAAAAAGAACCTAAAGCCCCTACAAAATCTTGGTTTATAAAAATCCTTGCATCCATAATTTACATATTCCTGCCCATGCTTAATTAATCCAGATTCCAATGATTAAGATTTGGAAGGTCACGAAGTGCATATAAGATGTAAAAATCTCCAAAATGAGCAGCTTAAAAGAACTGAATAGTAAGAAAAGCTTCATACCTGCTGAATCCAAGACAGACAAATGTCGAACAAATTCTGCTCTATTAGAAACTGCCCAATAGCATGCAAGACCTCATTTGCTACCTCATTTGAGAGTTGGTCAACAACAGGTCCCGATCTGTCCATTAGCTTCACAAGTAAGAAATCATCCCCCGTAGACACAACTTCAGCATAAGCTGTATCCAAATCACCCACTTGAATGGCATCCATTGCATTAGTCCAAGAAGTCCAGATTGGGTCCCTCTCTTGCCCAACATTGTCATCACCCATGGCTTCTGCAGTTAATTCGGGGATAGCAACCCTGGCAGACCGAGATGTTCCACTGTCTTCCCCAGCCACCCGAATGGCTTCCAGGGTAGCTTCATCCTTTGATGCTTGCCAGACACTTCTGGCAGAAGGCCCCTCACCGAGCCTGACAGGTCCAGTCCCTTTATCCCATGCTCTCCTGCCACCAACCTGATCATTATCATGTTCTGATTTAGGTGATCTGCTATCCACAGGACCACCACCTGGAGCTCTCCTAGAACCAAGCTGTCCATTTCTGGAAGCACCATACGCAGTAAAATCCCAAGCATCAGACATGTCAGATCTCCAAGAAGGGCCCCTACCCCTGGTACTTGCAGCCACTCCATCAGATTGGGCAAATCTTTCTCCAAACGGAGTCCGCCCATTATACTTGGTACCGGAGTATTCAGCAAAACCATTATACTTGCCTAACGACCTATTATTTGATCCTTCAAACCCCATTGCGAAATTACTACCTCTCCTACCAGATGATATTGATAAATCCCGTGCCATGTCCTCAACAACTCTCTCAAGACCCCTAACCCTGTTCTCCAAAGTTACCATACTATCATGAGACCCGCCCATGAAATCCTGCAATATAGGATAAGCATCTTACGATTCAAATCAATAATAAAAGCATGTCAAGGAGCCATTTTCTTTTGAGAAATTCAAGAATACCTGCAGCATATTCATGAGATGAGCTTGTTGTCTCTCCAACTGCATTAACTGCCTCTGGATAGCCAACCAATTACCTTTGTTGTTAATAAAAGATCCTTCAGCTTGGCTATCAGTCTTAGAGAAACCAGCACGATTTCCAGATAACTCCCTTTCAACATCAGATGCCCTCATTCTTGGGTCTTTTCCATTTCCACCAGCAGTGCCTCTGTCAATGCTACGATGTTTATTATAAAGAGAAACGGAGAAGTCATCTGTCTGGCTGTTTCCCATGCGATTTGACCTTCCTTTTGAATCCAAATCACTTGGGTCTGATTCTTCCTCATTGTTTGAGTTTGAAGAGTTGAGACATCTACGAGGAACAACTACTTCAACTGGCAAATCACCTGAACCCCTTGACAAATTCTGGAAAAATTCTGGGTTTAGCTCTTTGTCAGACAAGGCAGGTGCTTTCTTCTTCAAAATCACAACTGCTTTCTCTGAAATGTTTCCAGCTTTTCCTTTGGTAAGAGACGCTGAAGCAGGGGAAGAACCATTGAGTGGACCCTTGGCTGACAGCTCAGCTCTTTTGTCACTAGGATTCGAATTCTTCAGGTCCTCACCTGGTTCGGGGGCTTTTCCATCTGGAACTTACAAAGAGATTCTGTGAGAGTGAAAAAATATTACATTTTGGACAGAAATACAGCTAACATCATACCAGGAGAAGATTTCTGGTCATCTGATCCCACGTCCACTTTTCCTGCAATCTTCTTCCACAATTGCAGTGCCTCATTCATACTATCTCTGACAGGTTTTATCTGAAAAACCATTAATAGATTATCAATTCAACATGACAAATAGCCCCCAAGACAACTGCCCACTCAACACAAACCTAGTTTCAAATTTCTTGGATTACTCACAAATTACAAATCAATTTTTTAGAACAGCTGCAAAGAGCATGACATGCAAGTGTCAAGGACAGTTTCTGGACCAGTTGAGAGAACCCAAGCAGTCAAAAGTTTCCTTTCACTACACATAGATTTGTTAGTTTTCCAAAACATGCCTAGTATGGCTTGTTAAATTCTTTGCTCATTGAAATATATAACCTAGTATGGACATTCTATCAAGAGGATATGTATGTTCAGTAGAATTATTTATAATTCCTAACAAATGATCCAACATATTCCAGTTCTTTTCCACCAAACATGATCCCACCAAATATTGACTACTGGCTAGACCAGGTATGTCCATGCAGACAGAACCAAAAAGCTACCTTGTCAAATCGGCACGCCTCAAGCACTGTCAGTGTAGAAGTGGCTCCATCTATAACCAAATTGCTTGAATGCAATGCTAAGGCACTTAATGCATCAGCTGCTGCCTTACGTGTTGCCCAATCCGTACTCCCAAGACACTCATGAATACTTTGTAGTAATGGTTCCAAGCTCTGAGGTGCAATTGCTCCTACCTGCAACAACAAGTGAACACATTGTCACATACCCAGAACTTACTCTCTTCTCATACCAAATCTTAAACTGTATAAAGTTTTACTAGCTAATTCATTCTCTTGCTGCCTCCAGGCTAGCTAAACTGCACAACTATCAGGCAAAATGCCACACAACAAACCAACCAAATAAAAAATGTACACTGCCTGCGGTAAATGTAAATTGCCAAAATTAACAACCAAACTATGTACAAACCTGAGACAAACTCCCGACAACAGGCAAAAGAGAAGCCTTGGCCATGAAATTTTGATTGCTCAACAATTTACAAATCCTAGCACACAGCTTCTGAAACGCCACAACAGGTGGGTCGGAGGCACATTCCACCATCTTAGCCATACACATTGCAGCACCAGATTGCACCCCTTTGTTCTGCTCCATCATTGCCTCAAACAAAGGCTTAACAAACAAGCCCACGACGGTTCCATTATTCTCCTCCTTGCCATTCAAATACAGTTTAGACAACGAACCAATCGAATCGCGACACGCCTCCTTCATCCCAGAATCACTATCTTTCAATCTCTTAACAATGTGGGAAATAATTTTAGTAACATGAGTGGATGTCAACTCAGAGTGAAGCTCACACACAAGAGCCAGAAGCCTCACAGACTCTTTCTTCACAGCGGGTTTGGGGTCGTTAGAGGATTCATAGAGGCAATTCAACAGCATGGGGAGAGACTCTTGAGAGAGAGTTTGAATGGTCTTCTCAAGATCTTCAATGGCGATTTGGTGGGTGTCGCGATCGGCTAGTTTAGACAAAGATGTGAGGATTTTTTGCTTCATTTCAACCATGGCCAAGTGGGAAGACAAAGAAGACGATCTTGAAGCATTTGCCGATGAGCTTTGCTGGCCTTGGCTTGTCGGTTTTCCGGGTTTTGTAAACTTATTCGGTTGTGAACTCATTGTGGCTTATTATCGAACGGATGGACGGCACAAAATCGACTTTTACAAAGATTTAGACACACACATTGATGATAAAGAGATTGAAGAGCGAAAATAAAATGGGTTTTGTTAATAAAGAATGAATGTCAAGACTGCACTGAGAAGAATTGAACTTTTACATGATCAGAAGGAGGGAAAGTTGAGGGATGATGAAAATGTGAAGAGATGGAGTGAGAGCTAAGGCTTGCCGCTTGCTTGTTGGTGTGTGATGAGTGTGGGGTTCATGCATCAATTGAATGAAGAAACCGAATATTTGAGATCTGTTACTGTTACTTACTGCTGTTGTTACCCAGGTGAAGCGAACACGATAGTCTTTTCAAAACCAGATAGATCTGTAATTTCACCTTTCTTTCTTTCTTTCTTTTTTTTTCCCCCAAAAAAAAAATTAAATACTTACTTTTAGTTTTAGGTGATGGGGTAATAACATCAGGGATCTTATACTTTTATTTTTTTAGAAATAACTATAGATTGTCGCCGTTTATATCAAATAAGTCCCTCTCTCGCTCCGCCCGGTTGCCCCTGATACAACTTTTAATCCTTGTCAATTTGTCATCTTTAAATTATAAACAATAAGGGATTTAGTTGTTATCATCTGAAAAAGAAATAAACTTTTCATGCGAAATTGTGAATTTGCAAATTAACCAAGGCTAGCGGTAATTTTTCTTTTTTCAAATTTTGGAAAGGAAAAAATATATGTGGAGTATTGCATGAGTCTTAACGACTTATTATTATTATTATTATTATTATTATTATTATTATTATTATTATTATACGGGAAGGGGATTTGAAATTTAAAATTTGTGTAACATCTTAAAAGATTTTAAAAATTGAAAAATGTAGAGCCTACAATAAAGTATGAGTTTGATCAAGCGATAGCAACCTTTATTACTTAATATATATGATCAACATCTTACGAGTTCGTGAAATTCCAATCTATCTATATCTATATAAATATAAGTATATATATATATATATATATAAAGTGGGGACTTGAGGAGGTGATGTAGCATCACAATTTATTATTTTTGTATATTCTCTATTATCTAATAAATAGAAAAATTTTCTTTTAGATTTAACTTTTCACATTCTCATAATTAATTTGATTGTTATTATATAATAACAATTATGTAAATATTTTAATGAGGTATATTTTTTGTAATGAACATGTAAGGGGGAGTGTTATGAATTTATTAAAATAAATATAGATATTCATAACATATATCTCTTAGTCTCCCCACTATCTCTCATTAACAACCTTTAACTCCTACTATCTCACAAGAAATTATGATCCATAATTTTTCATTAATTTCATGGAGTGATTATGTAACTATAAAAGTAGAGCTCATTTTTTTGTTTTGTACATACACAATTGGAATGAATAAAATCACTCTATAATATATTCACTCATTTTTTTCTTTATCTTGCGTTGGTTCTTTATTTGTATTACTGGCTAATAGCTTTTTTGTTTATTTTTTATAAGGTTGCCTCATCTTAAAAAAAATAATTTATATTTTTTTTAATTTCATCAAGTGTAAATTAAAAAAAAATATAATACTAAATTTTTTTCCAAAAACACGTGAAGGGCGGTTCTATTTTCTAATTATTATAAAAGATGGACCCCTTTTTTATCTCATTACATCACTCAATAAATTAGAATAATCAAGAGTCTTACGTGTTTGTTGGTGGGAATTATTCATTCATGGGTTCTTGTGTTTGTTAACATTTTTGCATGATTTATGGGAAGATTGTTGGTCAAGTGTTATTGTTGCAATGATTGATTCCACCCCTTTCTGATATCTTGCAGATTTGGTTTCAGGAAAAATGGAATCCACGTTCAGGACCCTCTAAAATTTAAAATCATTAAAGTATCTTTTTCCAAAATTCATTAAATTAAAAAAAAATTTGAAGATCGTGTGAAATTTTCTATAAATTTATCATTCTTGGTATTGTATGCGAAGTCCAAGATATATCCCAAGAAAATTCTGTCAATTTTTTTCAAGACAATACTTGTAAAAAGGAATCGTGTATAATTAATTACATTGGACCGAATTGCAATTGTAAAGGTTATAGGTCTACCAAAAATAAACTCAAGTATAATTATCCATTTTTTTATTTCTTTTTTTTATCTTAATTACGATGTATCCTGGGAAGGACCCCAATTGTGGGAGGCACTTTTAAGCCCGTACCACAACTTAGACTAAAAGTCTCTGCTCAAACCGAAAGACACATGTTCTCCCAACAAAGGTAACTTTTCTGCGACTCGAACTGAGGAGCAAACCCAGTCAAGTCACTTAAGGGAACTCCATTAACAGTGGAGACAACACTTTATTGGTTTTTATTTTTTCTTGATATAAGATTATTGAGGCATTGGCAACTCTCTGAACACCTCACTCTTTTTAAAGTTGAGCAATCAAACTAACCACCATCCTCCTCAGGCTCTTAACCATCACTTTTCCCTTATATTAAGGGTTCCCTTGAGCAGTCCCAAAACATCACTTTTCCCTTATATTAAGGGTTCCCTTGAGCAGTCTACGACATAAAAAATATGACAATGCTATAAGTTTCATCTTGTTAAAATATTCAAAATTTGAAAAGCAAAAAAAAAAGAAAAAGTGTTATATGTAGTTCAATCAAAGTCCTTGTCTTTGCCGAACAAGTCAAGCCCCGCGCGCACGTACACAAGACCCATTTGGATGAGAATTGAACCACCCTTATGAGTTATAGACACGTCGAAGATTTATAAATTGATCTTCATGTTTAGACTTTACTGTATCAACCTTCCCTCTTGTGAACTTGTTACCGATCTATAATTCCATCTAAAATTAAAAATTAATTTTAGTATTTAATAAATAAAAATAATAATAATAAATTACTCTCGATAAAATCATCTTATCCTACAACAGATTTTACGAAACAAAAAGGAGTAGGTTTTCAATGTTTAATTTTAATACAATTCTATATATATCCTCATAAATATTATAAAAATTTAAAGTTATCCTTATTAATCAGAAAATAAAATCATTAAAGTTTAAAAGATTATTAATATTACTAATTATATTGAGATAAAAAAATAAAAATAAATTAATAATATAAAATATTTATTGTAACTATCAATTATTATAATATTTTATGCACATATTTAGAAATGTGTAAATAAATTTTTTTCAACATCATATCTAATTTAGTCATTTATATTCTTACATTAGTTTTAATAGTAAGATTTACATAATACATATGACTGTTTTTAAAATTTATATCACTTTTAAAATAAATTTTACTAATTGTTTAACTAATTTTCTTTATAACTGATTATTTTTATAATAAAACTGACGATAATTATTTTAAAAACTATAATTTTACTAAACTGGCCCTAAGCAAATTAGCTAGTCAAATAACGTAAGTTTAGTCCATGCGTTGAGAAGCCAAGACTTATCAGTACTTATAATTTGAATAAATTTCGAATCACACTTTTTAGCACGTAGATAGATGTTCTGCCACAAAAAGTCTTCATTATGTGCACCGACAATCATTGTAAAACTATTTTTACGAAATGGGGACACGTTATTGCCAATATTTCTTATTTTCATCTATTATTTTCTCAGTCAACCCAACTTAGAAAATATTAAGGACCAGTTTAGTAATATTATAATTTTTTAAAATAATTATTGTTAGTTATGTCGTAAAAATAATTAATTTTTTAAAAAATAAATATTTAATAAAATTTAATTTTAAAAGTGTTATAAATTTTAAAAACAGTCATATGTGTTTAATAAATCTTATTATTGTATTGTTGTAAGAATATAAATGACTGAATTATACATAATATATAATAAAATTTATTTACACATTTATAAACATATATATATATATATAATATCTTTTGTTGTATATAATAATTGATAATTAAAGTAAATATTTTATATTATTAGTGTTATTGTTTATTTTGTTATCTCAATATAATTAATAATAACAACAATAATATCCTCAAAATTAATGATTTTATTTCACAACTGATAAAGATAATTTTGAATTTTTATAATATATATGAAATTATATTAAATATAAAATTAATTTTCAAAATTAAATTTTAAAAAATTACTACTCCCCTGTTTTTTAAAATCTAGTGTAAGATAGGGTGATTTTATCGAAAATAATTTATTAAAAAAAACTACTAAATACCAAAATTAATTTTTATCATTTGAAAATTACTTTTGAGCCTCTGAAAAAACAATTCTAAATGGATCCTAATGAGTTGGGTGTTGATTTTTTTAGATGGAAGTTTTTTTTCCTCCTAATATATGCGTTTTGCATTTGTGGTCATTTAAATTTTAAATATTAATACGGTCATTTAGAATTTTTATATTAATAAGAAGTAAAGCTTGATAGTTAGTGAATGAGATTGAATCTTTTAAAAATGTTATTATTATTATTAGTATTTAATCTTTACCCTGGACGTAATATTAGCAGCAAGAGAAAAATAAAATAAAATTGTAAAAAGACCCAATGAAAGCTACCAGCAAATGGCTGGGGATTATTGTTAATGACTTTCACTGCACCATGATTGGTGTGCCTTGACTGGTCCAACACATTATATAATACACACGGTACAAACAGACAGGAATTTGTAACTTTAGATTACATATGTTCTAGAAGTTATTATCTAATCTCACATGTGAAGAATTTTAGACTGTTTGGATAGTATAGAAGTACTCTGAGATCTCACTCACAGAAAGAAAAAAGATTGCGGGTGGGTAGCATTCATTTGCTTCTGTCATCTTCATCAAGCTAGCTGAGCTGCTCAAGTTTAATGATAGTGGTCTTGATTGTTGTATTGGGTATGCTTTAAAATCTTTATCTTTATGGTCTGCTTCAATTTTTGTTGTTCGTTTATGCTGTATTTGTATCATTTATGGCATGTTTATGAGTTCTTGGTTGTTGAAAGCTTTAAAAAGATGCTTTTTTTTTTTTTTGAGGTTTTTGGGCTTTTGGGTATTTGATGCCAGTTTATATCTTGTTTTCTTTGTGCAAATATCCACCTTTTCCGTAATTTATAACTTAAGTTTTGATTGAATGTTATTTTCTTGTTGTCCTTTGACCAGGGTTTTTTGCCCCTTTATTATTAAAGAAATAGAAAGTTTGCTCTGATGCAAAATTTCTGGTTTCATTCAGACAAAATGGTTGACTCGCATTCCCAGTTTCAACCTAGATTTCATTTAGTGCTTGGAAACTTGAAGAACATTTATAAAGACAATTTTGACCTTGACTTAATTGATTTGTTTATCTGGAAGTTGAAAGTGTTAATGACCCTATTCCCGGTCAAGTTGCTGTGAATTAAACAGGTCTTTGCTGGAGTTCATTTGCAAGCTGCAGTTATTCGACTAGAATGTTCTTCTTTGTATGTTAAGATCTTACGCATTTCAGTCTAGACATGTTTTTCCTGTTTCTACCAGTTTTGAAGTCATTATTCTGAGTTTTTTCATTCTTTCCCAGGAAATCTATCATTCTTTAGGGTAACTGCATGTTCTTTTGCTTTTTTTGCCTTAATGCAGGACTTGCACTTTCTTACTGTATACTTAAGCTGTGTTAGTTAGAATACATGCTTATGGAAAATCAATGGGGAATTATCCGGCTTTTCTTTCAATATGCAGCTTTATACTTTGCCAGTGTAACTATATCATTTTTTGGGGAAAAAAAATAACTTTAATCTTAAGAATATGAGCTACATTTCAACCAGAAAATACAACTCAAATATCTACATGCATTGGGTGGTGTTATTACTTTGCAGGATTTTAATTCCTTTCATCTGCAATCTTTCTCCAAGCAGGCTTTGAGGGCAAAGAACTTCATCTTTTGGAAGATCTCTTCTTAGACTTCTGATTGAAACTTGTGGAGAAACATGGTTCATACACTAGAAACTATCAAGAGCGGTGGAGGATCCATCAAAGTTGGCACCACTGGAACGATCAGTTCCCTGATGACTAGGGAACTGGAATCCATTAAACCTGCACCTCGGACGCCTCAAACACCACCTGTTTCAGTTGCTTGTGGTGCTACCGGTGCTACCGGTGCTAAAAAATTGCAACCTAGAAAATCATTAGATGAAGCTAGTACAAGCAGCAGCAGCAACAATACTACTCGCAAAAGCCATGAAGTTGTTCAGAAAACAAAAAGCTACGATAAAAGTACTCATCGGGTCCCAATGCTAGGGTCTGATAATAAAATGCCGGATAGAACAGCTAACAGGCAGAAAACCAACAAGAAAGGACCTAAAATTGTTGAAATTGTGGACATAAGATGCGGGCAACCAGATAGAGCATGGGCTAATCCTATAACAAATAAACTCAAGAAGCTTGGATTCTCAAAGCTATCTGAGAGTATTATCTAAGCCCGCAGCTTCTTCATATCAGATTTCAGATTCCTGTAACTGAAACCTGAAATCCCAATTGGCTGACTCTTATCCAGGACTTCCACCATTGAACATATGCTTGGCAACCTGTTGCCTCTTCTCTTTTTCTTCTTTTGGGTTGTTGTCACAGATGTAGCAGTTGGTCCACAGTGACTACTAGATGAAGCCATCTCTGTAACATGAGTTTGAGGCCTCCATGAGCCATCTTGGCTGCGTAATTCAAGCTGGCTAAAGTACTCAATTTCTTTCATTATGAGGGATCCGACAGTGCCTCTAGTGCCTACTTCTACAGGAGTGTGTGCTGGTGCAGCCATGTTTTCAGGAACTTCAGTGGTAAAGCTGCTGGATTTAAACATGTTCTGTTTGTTTTTAGTGAAAGAAGATTGTAGATGAAGAGTGAGAAGCTTCTGGGTCTGGTGATAGTGGGGAAGCTGCTTCTGAGTCTGGATCATTTGTTCATTGGCCTTATTATACATAGTGTTTTCACATGAATTCTTTACCTCATGTTCTTTATCCAGAGCTAGTTGGATGTTTGGATAGTGACATGTATACAGTCATTGTATTCATGTGCCTGCAGTTAAAAACATTTAAAATTTCTAACAAGATATGTGCCTTTTTAATTACACAATGTCATTTGTCTAGATACATGTTTAGGTGAACATTTAAGTTGTGATATCAACAAGTTCAGTCACAATTGGTGATAAGTTGAGCGAAGATGGTTGCGTTTGTCAGATTTTAAAAGAAGGATGAGCTCATTCGTGACCATTTTAAGTAAGCTGTTATTTTCCTATTTGTGCCTTCAACGGCAAGGGAAAAAAAAATGAAAAAGGAAGAGGGTAGGGTTGAAGTTTGGCGAAGCAACTTGATGGCTTTACGGTAATGGGCACAGTTTGGTGATGATTTACTTTCAGGGTTCATGGGGAAAATATGATTTGAAGCCTTCATACTTGACCGATCAACAATGTGAAAAGATTCAATTCCTGGGCTCTTACTACAGTAGTACGGTTGAGTGGTAAGGCAAGAGTAAATGTAAATAAAGAACCACCTCCAGTTTTGTTGAAACTTAAAAGCCCTTTGCCCCATTGCAGCTGTACATCAGCAATTGATGTTATCTTATTGAGTCGATCATAAAATCTGTAGAGGTAACTGGTAAGTGATAATAGCAGTATTAAAAGAGGAATGTGATCTAGCCGTTGCGCACATGTGGCGAGCTTTCATTGGATGTGCTGGCCCGATAGCAAAGATCCTCCAATAGAAACTCATCACGCATGCCGCCGCGTACCATAGCATATGCAACAGTCGTGCAACGGCATACACTAGATCAGGCTTCTTAAAGAGATCAGAGATCAGAGAAGTGTCCTCTATCTCCCAATTAAAAATGTTATGAGAACCCCTGAAAAATAAAATAAAAACAAACGACTGTGAGTCAGTGTTGGTGAAGCAAAGTTGGGCTTGGTTCAATGAACTGTTGTGGTGATATGTTTAGCCCACCCCAAAATAATCTTATATGTGAAGTTGATAAATAGCAGCAAATAAAACAGCCTGATCAACGGTCCATATCATATTTCCCAATTGATCTTGTGAATACAAGTCACACCATATTTATTATTATTTTTCTCTTACACTGCACTTTGCACACGTGTAAACAGAAACTGAAGTGATAAGCCAGCTTCATTTGGTTTCAAAGTTGCAGAGATAAAAATTTTGAGTTATGGCTTCAATCCCTTGCATTACAGCCAGCATACGCTTTGCTTTAAAACCTTCGAATTCTCAATCTGCTTGCACAAAGTTCAGTTCCCAGTTTCTGGGTACTAAAAATAATCTGAAATGTTTCAGACCCTCTAGAATAGGACCCTCGAATGGGTCCAGAGCTCAGTGCTGGTTCAAGTTTGGTAAAAATGGCGTTGATGCTGAAAATGCAGGGATTTATGGTAGCCAAAAAAGGGATGATTTTGATAGAGATGATGTCGAGCAGGTTCTATCTCTCACTCTCACTCTCCATTCGCGTGTAGATTTGATGCCTTTATTTATAGATTAAATTTCTTTATTGTGGATTTTTTTTTCTTTTTTGGAATTGAAATGTTTAGATGTAAGGTGTGTGAATAAATTATGAAGTTCCGGTTAGTTTAAATTGATGGGATGTTTTATTTGACATTTACAAGGGTGTGGTATGACAAAATTTAACAAAATGTGGATGTCTGCAGCAGAAAAGAACAATAATATAAAGTTTCACGTTCTTAATTGTGACCTGAAGTTGGAATTTGTAGTAGAATTGCCACTCCCTGAAGAATTACCATATGTACTTGCCATAAAGGTAGCATAATGGTTATAAACTTACCTAATTATGCTTGGCTAAACTGATTTTTGCTCATTATGATTTAATTGTTCGACCAAAATATTGTATGAATGAAAAGGTCTTAGACTGCTTTTGTTGGAAGTAAAGAAAATACGTTATCAAATAGGATTGTAGAAAGGTTTTCTTTTTGTCAACTACTGAAGAAGCTGTATTGTCTTATAGTACTTCAACTACATGGGGATGCTTGCCGTTGAGGGTACATATGATAAGATGGAGGCTCTTCTGAGCCAGAACATCCATCCCGTTGACATCTTACTGATGCTGGCTGCCTCGGAAGGTGACAAGCCGAAAATTGAAGAGCTGTTGAGAGCTGGAGCTAGCTATACCGTCAAGGATGCAGATGGAAGGACTGCTCTTGAAAGAGCTCCAAGTGAAGAAATCAAGGACCTCATTCTTAATTTTTCGGTACAGAAGGCATGACCTTACTCATTCTGTCATTATGATTCTAGTTTTTATATTTGGAAATATTGCTGCCCACATGCAATATGCAAATTTGACAATGTATGATTGTTGGTAAGTTCATGAGGTCATTAGTCATCTTTATGGAAATTATTTGTCTATCCAATCATGCCCAGCCAAAGCTATTTCATAGTAGTAATTTCAGATAATAAGTATTGGCATCATGTATCAAGAAAATGAATTGATCACTTTTGTGTAGGATGAAAATGATGGACTTGATTGAGTGTGTTTCTATTTGTACTTGAGGAAATTCCAAAGTATTTTAGGATCCTATTCCTCTCCCTGTTCTTGATTTGCTTGATTCTTGTAATATTTTGTTTGGCACAAGAAGGTCCATGTTCTTGCTTTGCTTTATTCACTGCTCATACTACATCTCAAACGCACACACAAACTACTGTTTTGCTTAAACCATGAAAAATTCTTTTCCTCACCTAGAAACTTTTGTGAAAGATATAACATGATGCAAGAGATCTAGGAAGGGGGGAAAAAATAGATTACATACTAATATTATTTATAGTTAATTGTTGTCTAAATTTTACATGTTCCATACGTTCTAGGAAACGAGTTCTTAGCTTCTCTTCTCTACTAAAATAATGCACTGTTATGGTGACTCCAATTTGAATGGATAGAATAAAATGAACATTTTGATTTATTGACCTATATTTTAAGAGCATAATCATTAGTAGCATAATCATTTAGTTATAAGTTCTTTGGGAGATTGCCACTTTCCCCCCTACAGTAATCAACATATATTATTTACCTCCCTATTGTTTTTGTAATAGCCAAAAACTCCCATGACATCATAAGTTTATAATATTACCATTATTTTCAACTACTCTTTTATTTANGATATGAGAAAAAATTAATAATAAATTTGTTTTGTAATTATTTATTTTGTGAACATTTTCTTATAATAAATTTTGTAATATTTGAAAATTAGATGTAAAAAATTTAGGCAAAATATTTTATTATTTATCTTATAATAAATTTTTATTTGTCATTCAAGTTTTCTTATAATAATTTTTTTATCATTTTATAATAATTTTCTTATATATTTATTATAAGAAAATTTTATTATTAATTTTTTTGCTCATATCAAAACATATATTTCTTGTTTTTAATGCTTAATGTTTTATTTAATTTCTATTTATGTGATTTATTTAATTTATAATAAATATAAATAAAAGAGTAGTTGAAAATAATGGTAATATTGTAAACTTATATTGTCATGGGGGTTTTTTGGCCATTATAAAAACAGTAGGGAGGTAAATAGTATATGTTGATTACTGTAGGGGGGAAAGTGACAATCTCCCTAAGTTCTTTTGTACAAACCGACATAACATCATATGAGTTGTTGAATAAAAATATCATTTAGCATATATGATTTAGTGTTAGTATTTGATATTTTATTTAACTAAAAATAAAATATGATATCAAATCATACATGAGATTGTCGCTCTAATATTACACTCATTGTTAATACTTTGGAGGATCGTCGTAACAAGAATTAAATTAGAAAGTTTATCTATGTGGAGTTTTCAATAAATTACTATTTGACTCATTCAGTAATGCATTTATAATTAGCATAATTCATGACGTCATCTTGCAAATTCAATTCTTTATCAAAATCATGTTAGCTTCATTTTGGATGCAGCTAAACCACGCCAAACCCGTTTAATGGGTGACGAAAAAACACAAAAATTTTACTTGTACACTTTTTTTGAAATTTATTTTTTAAAAAGTTTGGCCATCAGTCGGAGCAATCCGCTTGCGTTGCCAACGATTTTAGTCGGTCACCTCAAAGAAATTCCCACATTATTGTTACACAATATCACTTAGGAATGCAGATGCTCCATTGTCAGAATCGAAAAAAAAAAAGAAAAAAGCATGCGATTGTCATTTTACCAGAGGCTTAATTTTATTAATACTCCAAACTGTGTGAATTTTACAGAGTCACTTGTTTCTAGTGAGAGAGAGAGAGAGAGAGAGTGATTGAACTTGAACAATTGAGGCAGTATCATGGACTTATTGCGATTAAGTACTTAAGGATGTATATGAAATCAAGATGAAGGCGTTTGATGAAACTAATGAAGTGTTTGATGAATTGCCTTAGAGAAAAAGCTTGACGCCAAATGAAATATTATTTGCCCTTCAAATAGAGCTGCCGTGAACGCTTTGAATTAAATTTTCACCGAATCCTCTTCCACAAGGCATTTTCAGAATACATTGTGCAAAATGACACTCATTCAACTAATTATACAACAATTATTTCCAACTCTATATATATCGTATGATTTTAAATGAAATTTCTGATATTGTAAGAGTATTCTCATTACTTCTTTAATAGGAGGAAGCTTGATAGATGCCATATTTACCACTTACTAGTTCTTAATCACCTCTTTCATCCCTCCCATTAAGAGATATCAAAATTAATTGTGAAAATAAAGGCAAAATAGTCATTGAAGTTGTGATATTTTAGAATTTAAATTAAGCAATTTATTAAGATTAAAAGAAAATAAAAAAATATAAGCACTCTTGTGGTAATTATATAGGACTAATCATTTCATATTGTCTTTAATTTTGGTATTAAAGTACTTTAAAATATCATAAAATCTTCTTAAAAAAAAGGGTAGAATAGTAAATGAAAAAAATGTTAACTTTATATATTATCTTTTAACGAGAGGGATTACAAAGGTAATTAAAAATCTAGTAGGGATACAAATGATAAATATGACATCTATGAGAGCTTAAACATGCATTGTCCTTATATTAAATGTATAACATCATTCTTTTTTATATAGTTAAATATGCAAAATCTCTTCGAATGAAACTAATATGTATACAATTTTTTTTAATTTAAATGTATAAAATAGAGTTTTTAATAAATTGTTAATTTTGATTGTTTTATCATTTCACATAAAAAAAAAATTGACTATTTCACATATCAATTCACCTGCGGATACTGGGCAATAAAAACGAACACCTTCCTTACAAGTGCAAAATAATAATAATAATTATTATTATTATAGAAAAGAAGAAGATTTTCCAATTTTCGACTAGTTCTTATTATTACATTCTTTTTGTCTATCTTCTTTTCTTTTCCTTTGGTAATTGTTTTTACAGTTTACTTTCAAACTCTACTGAATGATCCTCCGCCTCTGTGGATGCTAATCCATGACTGATTTGAAAAGCATGATGCATATTTAATGCAGCATTGTTTATAAACTCGTTAATATAAGAACAGCCCATTTGCTCTATTGCTCCCCCTGAACAAACAGTATGGATCAATATTATTGCTTCAAAATGAACAGATTCATTCTCATCCTTTTTTTTTTTTAATTTTCTCCGATATCTTTATTAAACCTCCGATTCTGAGTAGTGTGTAAGGGTATGTGACATTCAAGTTTTTAGAACATTTAATTCTCATACATGCATTTAACAAATGAAGTCATGTTTTCATCTTTCAGTATAGTTAAATCATGCCAAATTTCTCCAACCGCAGGTAGGTGATCACATATATATTTTGAATACATACATACATACATACATACATATATATATACATATATATAGTATTTTTTTGTTAAATAATATTAAACTTCTAAGAATTATCCTAATATTTTTATCTCAAGTGATGATGTGTCAAATATTTATTGAATGATATATTTATTAACTTATAAAATTACTTATTAATCCAGTCTATTGTCCAAGGATGAATAACATATTTGGAATCATGAAATTGGGATACTAGTACTAGTGGGAAAGATTGGAATTACTATTCTTTATGTATTGGCTCTTATAACTTTAACCACTTTACATATCACTCCCAATTCCCAAACCCCAACAAAAAAACCTTTTGCCTCCAAGAGGTTATGTTACGATTACTTGATGACCCCTTACTGAATTTGGCATGCCTATGTTCACAATGTAACAATTTCATTGCACTGAAACAACTCTCTTAGGCTGTTGTATTCAGTTAATCATGGATTTCATGATGAGGCATTTTGTGTGTTCATAATGAATTTGGCAATCTATTACACAATATTCAACAGTCAAAGGGAACTGGAGAAGGGCAATTTTAATATTTAGGAGTGCTCCATTCTCATAATCAAGTTATGAGTGAATTTCATTTGTCCTCACATTTAGTTTGTAACAATCCAAAATGTCTATGGCTTTAGAACAGAGGAGAGAGCCAGAGAGCCCCTGTTAACTTATTAAACTCAGACTAGATAAGTGGTCGACGGTGTAAGGATTAAGCAAAATGATACAACTATTCTTGAAAGTGCAGAGTTCTATTCATTTAAAAATAATAAGAGATATGCGGTTATATAATTTTATACATTGCCTTATCAGGAGATTTTCAGTAAGTTATTATGAAGTGCAGAAAGTGCATTAACGTTATAAGTTTAATTACTTCTTAAAATAGAGCTCGAGAAGCTTCTTCAAAGTGTCTAATACACTTGTAAATGGATTTAATGCAAGAGGAGACTTCAGTTCTAGGTCAGGGAACTGGTTTGTAAGAGCCTGTTGCATTCCGGACATCGACATCATCGCAGCTAGCTGACTATTAGAAATCACTTCACAGTCTTGTGGAGTGTCCTTGATTTTGTTGGGATCATAGCCGAAATTCGCCAAGTAACTTTTATATTTCTCTATGAATTCTGGTCCCGGAGTAGGTGTCCTTGAGTATATCTGAAATGTTGATGCCAAAGAATAAACATTAACATTGGAAATCTAAAATGGCAATGGTAGTATCATTCTTTAACTACCTAATAAATAAGTTTTGGCCAAGTTTTCAAAAAGGTATAAATATTGCACCATTGTCATCTCAAATGTCTAGTTACCTGAATAAAACTTTTATCTTTTGCTCCTGAAACAAGAGCAAAGTTGTCATAATCGGTAGCAATCACATCATAGGGCTCCTTTGGAATAAATGGCAGTGTAGGAAACTTAAGGTAACACTTTCCCTTAATCATCTCTTGCTTTTCCAGATCAGTCACATTCTTCTCCAATTCTTCCTCCGGAAGGCATTGAACATTTCCCCTTATACCAGTAATATATCCATCAGGGCCCCCATGAACACAAAAGGTATCAACCTGGATAGCGGGTTTTTCCTTATCAAATGTATACACACCCTGCATATTGATATATGAAAATATGTTAGCATTTAGATTTTTGAAGGGATAAAGTTGTGACAAAAAGAACATATATTGAACAGAAACGAGACACATTAACTCAGGTTTGTATCCATGAAAGAATCACTTCTATGCATCCTCCATTATTTATGGCCCTTCAAATCATTTTCTATGTACAGAATGATTCAAATGATTGCCAGATGGAGTAGCCACAAGCTTTAAATATCTTATGGGACATGCAAGAACCTATCATGCTTACATATAGCCTCCTGCAATAGTTTCATCAATCTGAAATGCAGATGAGGCTAACTGTAAAGCATGATATGGAGGAAGTATTAGGTCCCCTATCTGCTGGTGAAGCAGTTACACACAAAATGATTACAATATCTACATTACAAGTCAACACAATTCCTACCTCTATCATTTACCTGAGTGCAGTGACAATCTTCTTGTCCTTGTCCAGCAAATCCACGTTTCAGTGAAGCTACTTCAAACCACCTTCCAGAATATCTGACAGGGTCAAAATCCTTAGCTGTCATACCTCTCATCATCATTAGCATTCCACTTCTTTCATCAGACCCTAGCTCAATTGGAAGAGTCGGCATACTATCCGTAGCACTTGCAAGCTGGCAGATATTATGGAAATGTGGCAAATCTGCCGCAACAACCTATCAAGCAAGACGAGGATAATTGTTATAAACATCTAATGCTGATCCAATAAAAATAAGTTTATATCACCGTGGTTATTGTATTTACAGGCTCCAGCAAATCAAGACGAACTCAACAGGAACTTAATATACATTCTTAATGAAATCAACCTGACTAGAACAGGTAGAATTCTGAATTTCCTCTGTTACGCAATAATTTGGGTAGTGATAAATGGTTGATTCTTTGAATAGAAGCTCACAAGAAAATGTATACCGAGTGATTAGAACCATATCTTATCCATGTTCTGTGCATAAAGAGATGATGTTGATGAAAATTTGATTTATACATTCAGCATGGTGATCAAGTTCTGCCTGAAGTAAAGAAACTCGCACATGATGCGAAAATCACTTAACAGTGTATATTCTATTAATCAAATCAACTAACCTGGTTTGTTTGAGAAAGAAATATTATGGAGGCAGCAAGCCCCGATAATAAATGCCTCGTTGCATGACCTGTAACCATCTTATTCGAGATAGGGTTGTCAAAGGAGCATTTATACACCTTTTTCCTTGGATTTCCCCTAGACAGGCGGAACAACAAAATAATTTAGTAGAAATTCCGTGTAAGAGATTACAAAATTGTACATCTTCCATGGACAACGAAATGCTAAATAGCCAAACGTGATGGAAAATAAATTCTGATAGTTTCACTTCGGTCTTTCAGAGCTACATTACGACAGCCAAACATCAGTCTTGAGTTATTCGATCTCAAAAGTGAATATTTAGATACTGATGACCAATGCTCAGAAAAAGGGTTCAACCTTTTGAGTCTGGTAAACAATTTAAATGCATCTAAAAGGGTATCCTCTAAAGTTCATTGTGCTCAACTAATTGCAACCTAAGGGACTGAAAATCATCTCATGATTGTAAAAATAGATAATAAGATCAATAAGTGCTTCCCTTGATGTGATGAGAAGCATCTAAAAAAAGCATGAATTTCAGAATTAAGCCCATAAGACCGAACAGTTCCTTCTACATTTTGCACATTCAGTGAACATCGACACCCAAATGCACTAAAAAACTCGAAGAACAACTCTTAACCAACTTTATCTTATTATTTTCATAATCATGTTCTCAAAGTGCCCTCATAGCCACTGGCACGGAGGAAAAGTTTGGAACGCAAATTCAATCAAAACCCAATTCATCAAAAATTGCTAAATTTTTTTATTATTTAAAAATGAAATAAAATAAAGTAGCAGCAGCTGCAGAAGCTACAGAATAATCTTAGCTTAATAAATGAGGAGAAAAAAAATAAGTAAAAGAAATACCTATAGATAGAGTTGGCAAAAGGAGGAGAAGGGCAACATTGAAGGAGAGCAGGTGATGTTTGATGTATGACATTTACCATTTCTGCTCAATTCTTTGATTTCTTCTTCTTTTCTTCAATCTCTCGCTACTTTTAAGCTGTCACTGTTTTTGACTGACCACGGAAGCGATCCAGTTCAGTTTCTACCGTTATGATGCTTCACGAATTTTGTTTGTATCACTACCTCAAAATTCTATCACAAAATTACATTGTAATTTGACCGAAATATCCTTTTGTGAATTACAGAAAACTCTTATACGACGCAAAATGTTGAGCCCTTTTCGCAGATTCTACTTTCGAATACCTTTAAAAATGTACATATATAACATTCGTGTCATTTTTTAGATGAAGATATTTCTATTTCTTTTCCTACTTAAATACTTCTGAATTCACTTCAAAGTGCATGTTGGAGCTTGGTGGCTAAGTTTCGGCTGAAAAGCCCATTCAACTAAAAATTTTGTTGTGAAACAATCCTAATCCTACGGGTATTAAGGATGGCAAAATCTGGACTTAAGCTGAGCCCAGACCCAAGCCTAATAGAGGAAAAAATTAAGAGCCGGACTTAATGAGCCCATTATAGGCTTATGCCCATTATGGGCGTAGGCTGCAGTTAAGTTGAGCTTAATCTTTCATTTATTTTTTTTAAATTATTGTAAATTTAAAATAAATTAATAGTTGTTAATTTACTATAATCAGTAAAAAATTAAATAAAATAATAAATAAAAATTTAAAACAAATAAAAATTTAAAAATTTAATTTTTTTAATACTAAATTCTCTAATTCAAATATTCCCTTAATTAATTAGCACTTTAATTAATTAACACTTTAAAAAAAGTTAATATTATAATTTAAAATTTTTTTAGTTTATTATTAATATATAAATTAAGAATTTAATTTTTTTTCATTATTTTTTAAATTATTATTTTTTTTAATTTCTAACTCATTTAAAAAAAAAAAATTAGATGACTTGAGACTAACCCAAGCTTTTTCTCGAGTCCTTATCTACGCTCTCCATGTGGAGGCTCGGACTAAAAAACCGTGGAAATGAACCAGACCAGCCCAAGGCTTTTTTTCCATCCTAAAAAATTTATTTCTTTCAACTCAAGGTCGACTTACAAGTACAATCAGTTGAATTTCATCCCCTGTTTATGCGTTAGTGAGACCAGAAACACGCACAAAACTTTAGGATGAAGATACTTCCTATCAGCTGATCTAGGATTTCTCTCTTCAATCCATTTTTATCTGCACCTAGTGTAATAAATGTAATAAATAAGAAAAAGGATGAAAGATAATCAGAAGAGACTATCTTTCAGGTTTCCACCAGTGAGTAGATTGTAAAATTTATCTTCCCCATCATCGCTTTTCCTTTCAGGTTCTTTAATTTGAAAATCCAATGTATCTGATGTTGCTGGTGCAGGTCTTTTGACTGAGACAAATGCCACTTTCTTCGTGCCGGACTGGGCTTTTAAAAGTTTTGAGCTCGGGGAAGGGCATGAGGTTGAAAGCAAGCTACTTTCCTGGGCAATCTTTTGGCCAGGGGCTGTTGATGTGCCTGAAATTTCTCCTACTTTCATTCCGCCGTCAACCTGGTTTACATCATCGCTCTGAATGGAAGGGCTTGCTAACAAATTGGTCTTGTCGTCAGTGATCTTAATGGGACCTTCTCTGTCAGCATCTGCCTTCTCAGGAGCAAATTCATCATCTAAAATTGACATATGATCAGACTGACAAGTTAGAAGGAAGAAATAACACCAGAATCACATAAATCAGCAGGGAAGCAGACGTATGAAACATAACACAGGAACACAGCGAGTTAAGAGTAATGAACATTCTTACCCCCAAGAAAAGATTCAATACTCTGGTACCGTACAGCAGAATCTCTAATAGGAAGATCGTTTTCCCAATCCCCCTCTTTACTTTTCTTCTCACTCATATGAGACCTCTCAAGCAACTCAAACTTATCTGTGTTCCATACACATTCTAGGGTAATGTATTCCTCATTTACTGGATAGAACTCCCAGTAAACCTGCATTAATGTCAGGAAAAAGGATAAGATGAGAGCATATATGAAAAAGGCATCAGTAGACAGCTTTCACTGTAAATGCAAATTTTAAAACTCAGACTAACCTCAATTCCTTCCTCATTTATTTTTACAGAATGCTTCTTTTGGGAAAGAGAAGAAACTATGTTGAATACTGACACAACATCCAGTAATATCTGCAAGGGGGGGAAAAAGGTAAAAACAAGTTCTCTAATTATAAGTGGAATCCAGTATGCTAGACTTAGACTGCCCTACTGTTGGGCATTAACTTAGGAGAAGCTATACCAAAACTTGAGATCACCAACAGACAATTATATTGTCACAAATGTCACGATATTTTTAGCCTAGGAAAGAGCAGGTTTATAAATATCATATGACTATGTATATTGTCCCAAGATGAAAGACAGTTAGTATCAAGGTCTAAATGCAACATCAATGCAGTCTCCATATTCATGGCAAAATCTGCATAAATCCTTTTTATGTAAATCTCCAATGCTAACTTGCCTTGACACTACAACAAAAATTTCAAATACAACTAGATTTTTAGAAAAATGAACTGGAACTTACTTGTTGAACCAAAACACGAAGCCGCGCAAGCAAAGCCAAAATCGTCAGAGAAAATCCCATAAAAAATGAACGAGCAAGCAAAGTAGATACCTCACTGTAAATTGGTTAAAGGTTGAAACTAAAAAGAAGCAACAAGAAAACCTTAAAAGTAAAACTACGAAAATGCACAGCACTAGGAACAAAGTAATGAAATAGACTTGCCAATAAAACTAGTGCTTGTAATGTATCAGTTGCTTAGTGTCAAGATGGATACAGGAAACAGATAATCAAGTTCGAACTTATCTTTTATTAGTAATCAATTTCAACAACTATGTAGTCAAAAGCTAAAACATATCTTATAAAGGATACGTAGCTGCCTTGAGCATTGGCTCAACCATCTGCAACAGAAACAACACATATATGATTACATAACAATACAATAAATACAAGGGAAGACATATGGCCTTGCTCTTATAAAACCAATACATACAAGGATGTCGGTTAGTTTGATGAGAAAGAAATAAAAGTGATGAAAATGAGAAAGGAGAAATACTACCTGTGACAGTAAGCGTGCAGCTCCTAAAAGTCGCTCCAAAAAAATATGTTTCCCATCATCACATTTTCTCCTCTTCAAACTGCCACAGAATAACTACTAAAAGTAAGCACCTGAACATCATATCTGCATGAACAAATATATATCCTTTACTCTGAATCCAAATACACTAACTAAAAAACTCACAAGTCAATAATCCACTTTTCACTCTATTCTAAGCAACGTGCACTTCAGATTCAGATGTTTGCAAATATGCATAAAAGGGCTTGTATAAGGTACTGAAAACCAAATGTATATGTTGCAGAGAAACATTACCTTTCCAAAAGATGCACTTTCAGCTTAGGTCTTTTTCCTGTTATCACTTGAAAGCAAGAACCCAATAACTCTTCCAACTTAGCTAACTGCAAAAGTCTCAAATCCCTCCTAACCTAACACCCAAACTGTAATAAGCTACAGAGGCCCAGCAAGAATATATACACATTAAGCTCGTAAAAAACACTGCAGTTTTTCAATTTGTATAGAATTTAACATAATCCAGCAAAACTATTATGGTAGTAACAACAAGCAAGAGCTAACCTTGAGTAGATATTGAAAATAAGAGGATCTTCGGTGCTGGTTCTTGTTTTTGTAAACAAGTCTTTCAAAAATGCCACGTTCTGCTTGAAGCTGTCCTAACAAAGACTTGAGCTTCTCCTCAAGATCTTCAATTTTTAAATCCATAAAATACCTTTTTCAACTTTTGTGCAGAAACCCTTCTAACATTTAGAAATTGGAAATAATCAGCAATCAATCACACAAAAATAACTATCTACCAGTTAAACATAATCAGCTCACTAAGCCATTCCTTCAAACACAAAGTACGCAAAACCTATCTACCAGTAAAACATCAAATGCAAGCTAAATAAGCAACACAAAGTACAGAGTTAAGTTTATATTTATGCAATAAACAAGAATTTGAGGCAGCATTATCTCATTGTCGTTGAGAGCTGAATCTGATAACGACCAACGAGTCGGCGGTGAGCAGTTGCGGCTGGCTTCTGTTCTCTCAGAAAAAGAAGAAAATTACAATGAAAAGATATAAGAAGATAGTAAAAACTGCAAATAGTGATGGCAATGGGGTGGGTTTGGAGCGGCGATCATGATACCCGAACCCAAACACCCCCCATACTCTATTTTTTAATTGGGGATGGTTCGGGGATGTCCCCGATAATCCCTGAATTGAGCGGGGATTAAAACGGGGACCCGATCCCCATTTAAATTTCAAACATATTATATGATTATTTATATCTAAAAGAGCATTAAGAAAATTATCACAGACCAACATGACAAATGAACAAGGCATCAAAATCAATGTAAATTAGATTAGCAACAAAAATAACCTATTTATTTATCTAATATAAGTGAAATTGGAATTAAGCAACCATCAAAACTACAATAAAACAGCGTATGATTTACAAGACAATATCAGAAAGTGATCTCGATGCAACAATCTAAAATCCAAACACCGAAAATCAACTCCGAGTTCATCTTCTAAAACTCCAATTCATTCATGCAATACCTAATGTTTACTCTCGTTTCGTACAGAATTATAACAGCATTAAATTACCAAAAATAAAAAATTGAAATAAATAAATGTAGAAACAGCAGAAACTGCATAATTTAATATTAACAGTTTCGTTAATCAATATCACAAAATCGCTTACCTAAAGCTGTAAACTAAAAATGTTTTATGAGAGTGATGAGATAAAGATGAAAAATAGCAAAAGCGAAAACCTTTAGGGGCAGGAGGAGGTGAGGGCATATAGTAACCGACTGGCGCGGCTGAGTGTTGGTGAGTGACAACGAACGGTGGCGACTGACGGGGCTGTTAGTGCCGAAGAACAGTGGCGGCTGACGGGCTGTTAGGGTTTTCATATTTCTTTTTGGGTATTAGAGCATTGGATAAAAATATTTATTTCTGGTCGGATTCCGGGTCCCAAAAATCCGGGAAATCCGAACGCGAATTTTTGTTTTTGTTTTTGTTTTTTTTTGGTACGGGCGAATCCCTGAAATGGATACGAATTTATTTTCTGGATTTTTCGAGAGCTCGTACCCGATCCGAATTAATCGGAGGCCCTATGGCTGCGCTAGGAGGAGGGCTGTGCTGCTGTTGTGGAAGAAGATGAGAAGAGGGGGATTATCGAAGGCTTAGGCGGTTAGTTTAAAGATCTTGAAAATTGAGCGTGCGTGAGTGAGTGGTGTGAGTGAGATTTAAGGTCCAGCCCGATCGGGTTTTAAATTCGGTTCGGGTTATAATTTTCAACCCGAATTTATATGTTAACCCGATCCGAGAGCCCACGCCTGCGGGGATTGCTGCCATCACCAAGTCTACAATTCCTTTTTTCTCCCTTAGATTTTAATGATTTATTAACAGAGATTAATGTCTGCCACCTGTGTGTTATTTGGGAAATTTACACCAATAGCCATAAAAATTTTACATTTTTTTATCTTAACCCCCCAAACAAATTTCTATCAACATTAGTCATAAAAGAACCTTTGAGACCAAAATACCCCTCTCTCTCATCTCTCCCCCAACACTTTCTTTCACCAATCTCTCTCAAACCGAACAAACTCCCATCATCGGCGGTAACATCAACCCTCGTTGGCGTCCAATCTACCATCTACAATTTTCAACAAAACATAAGTTAGCTATTTTATTTATTTTTACTAATATATAGTGGTATGAGTTATTTTTTGAACTTCCTCAAGAGTTTCAGTGAACTGCAAGTCGTAGGTGAATCTGGCGACATGCTGCTTGTCGCACGAAACTTGGTGCGACAGGTTGCCTGTCGCACGAAAACTTGGTGCGACAGGCAGCCTGTCGCCAGATTCACCCACGACTTGTAGTTCACTGAAATTCTCGAGCAAGTTCAGAAAGTAACTTATACCACTATGTGATGCCGATTAGTGTTGGATCCAGATAGATTATGATCGGATTTTACTTTTATCGTTGTCTTTTGTTGTCGCCGTTGGTTGATGATTCAAGAGTGGAAAGCTGCCTTTGGTTTGACGAAATGAGAGAAAAAAAGTTGCTTTTGGTTTGTAAAGAAGGGTAATTTTGGGAGAAAAGCGTGTGTTTGGCTAATGTTAATAGAAAAAAGTTGATAGGGTTAATTGTGAAAATAGCAAAAATTTTATGGTTATTTTCGTAAATTTTCCGTGTTTTATATATATATATATATATATTCCCATGGGCCTGAAGGCAGATAGTTCTCCACTTCTCGTGCAAGTAACACCCAAGGCAGAAGCAGTTAAGTTTTGTTTAATTACAGGAAGAGTGGTGATTATGGGTGGGTAAAATTGGGTTTGGATCAATTCAATTAAATTTCAAATTAATCAGGTTGAGCAAAAAGTCACTCGAATTTAATCTGAATTTTGGAGCAGATCAAATTATATTATATTCAGATCGGATTGAATCGAATCTATAATTTTAATTGATTATGATCAAATAAAATTTAGATAAGAAACAGATGACAGTTGGAGTTGTGTCAGGTTGTGCCAGCGCATCACAAACTCGCGATGGCTTTTAGTTTAGATTAAGTTTATAAATTCTCATCTATGATATGTTTTAGTTTCTCTTCAATCATCTTCTTTGTTGCTTGTCTTCTTTAAAAACAAACTCCAATATGTTTATTTTTTTTAATTTAGTTTCTTAAAATTTCAAAGCACACTAAACATACACAAGTTTACAGTCTTCACTCTTCTAAAGAGAAAATCTTAATTTGATCAATAAAATTGTGGAAATTAACTTCATCTGTGCAAATAGTCAAAGGTCAATCGTAGAGAAAGCCATCGAAATCCTCAGAGAAAGTCATTGGAGTCCTTTCTTTCTCACTGAATCATCATGAACCTTAACTCTCGACTTCGTAATTCCTATGGCAGCAATAAAGAAGGAAGAAGTTTGATAATAAATATAGTTACAAGAAGAATATGCAAAATTAACTAATTTTTGTTTCAATCTTTTTTTTTTACACATAAAAGTTTCCTAGTTAAAGAAAGAATTATCTAAATAGGGCGAACAAAAGATTATATGTATTGATTAAGAAGGGGTTTTATAAGAGTTGCCAATTGCGCCACTCTTAAAAGAATCATAAGGTCATGAAACTCGGCTCTGATCTGCCACGGGAAAGCTAAATCAACAATAATAATTAATTAATTAACTAGATTTTCATAGCCACACAATTGTAACCAGAGATTTGAGAACAATTAAAATATTTGACCATTTCGTTTGCCGCACCGACGTGGTTTTATACTTTTATCTTATGTTAGTATGACGCACGGTCCTTGTCGAGTTCCAAAAGCCATCAAATCATCCCATGAGAGCAATAGAAACTTGGCAACTTGCTTCGTTCCCTCATCATTTTCACTAGCCTCCAGTCATAAAAGAAACTATATTTCATTTATCCAATATTTTTTATAAGTATTTTGAAATGTTTTCTAACGACAACCCATCATTTTCCTCTTGATTTGAAACCCATGTTTTTCTATCAAATTTACAATTTATTTAATATTTTTTGATCAACAAATCTTTCAACAAAATTTACTATTCATGCACATGCTAGTAAAATGTATTTCAATTTAATCGTGGATGATGATTCTGAAAATGATGTTTTTTTAATTTAAGATGAGTTCATTAATAGGGCTGGTTGAAAATTGGGGCTGTCCCCACTTGGCCAATTTGTTCTTAGTAAAGAGTGGAAATGACAAACACAAATTGAATTATGAGAACGATGAATGGGTGCATATGATTTTGATGGGCAGCAAACTCTCTTCCTTGTAACTTCTTCTCAAAGGAGGACCCATCGCTCAGTCATTGAGTCAATCACACAATTAGCAAGCTTCTTCTTTTTTTCACTTTCTTTAATTTGATGGCTCAAACACGTGTGCGAGTGTTAATTAACCCATCAAATTAAAGTTCGGCACGGAAATTGAAAATTAAATAAAATATATAAGGTTATAATATAAAATAAAGAAAGCAGACCTAATCAAACTTGGTTCGTGTGTTCAACAATATAAAGTTAATTTTTTTTATTTGATGATTATAGATAGTATCAACTAATTGAGCATTTAAGGCAATTGCATATTGTAATTGTATAACTAGATAAGATTAAGTTATGAATATCTTAATCATGACATGTTTGGTAAAGGCCCTTTTTCATATTATATCACCCAACTCCACTAGACCCAAATAAGGTATAACTAAAAAAGTATAGTTTAGTATATTTTGTAAACTTTGTTTGGTGGTTTTAGTATACATGTCCACCCTTGGTGGCTTGACCCTCTCCCACCAAATGTCTAGTAGTTAAAAATAATATTTCAATAATTTTTAAGGGATAAGGACACCTCTCCTATCCCTATTTTATTATTATTATTATTATTATTATTATTATTATTATTATTATTATTATTATTATTATTATAAAAAATCCTTAACACTAAATTATAAAAAAAAAATATCATTACATTAGAAGTGTAACCATTACTACATTTGATTATCAATCATAAATATTAAAAGTAAAATTCATATAATTGGGAGTTGGGTGATTTCCCCCCAAAAAAAAAAAAAAAACTGAACCGGTTGGATTGATTTGTTTCTAAATTTGTTTTATTTTGATTAGATTTTTTTTTAATTCTATCAATTCAATTAGTGTCTTAAAAAATGAACTAAAGTGAAAAAAAAAATCAAAATAATTTGAACCCAATCCAAAAATCTATTACTAAAGGAAATGACAGGCTTTCTATGTAGCATGCTCCCTTTCCCCTATTAAAAAAGAAAAAAAAGAAAAAAAAAAGTGAACAGCATTTCATTGGGAATTTGAACAAACACCACGAAATATGACTATGAGTGCATCAAATTATTAGCATCTCTTGGTGAAGAGAAAAAGAAAATAATATATGGTATAGGTTGATTGAAGGTGAAGATTCAATGCCAAGAAGCCAAGTAATCGAAAGCTTCTTTTGATATTCTTTTATTTTATTTTATTTATTTAGTTTGTCCACTCTTTGTAAATTTTGGAAAGGTAAAAAGGGTGTATGGGTCATTGTGATGGTGGTGTATGCAGCTTTTGCTTTATTCCAAAAGATTTATTAGAATCACTTGATCTAGATCAACCAATAAGAAGATGCCACTTTTCTTCTGGTTCATGTCATTGATCATGCTAACCCCCCAAGTCATTTTTAATTTCTTTGCTTCTGTTTTATTAATTGGGTAGGACTGAAATTTCAATATTCATTTGCATATAAAACCAAATAAAGGGAGAAAAAATTGGCTGATTAGTCAACTGCCTCCATCAAAAGATCATTGGTCACTTTTGGAAAGTTTGTAAAGTAATATTTGTTGGCTATCAAATTATTATGACAAATTGGTTCTTCAAAGAGAGAAAGACATTTGGTAGCACACAAAACAAGCAAATCTTCACTTGGCCAAATTGTTTGTCAAGAAGTAATTATGAATTTAGTGACCTAACCTTTTATTTTTTGTTATCTTCATTAGTTAATATATATCCATAAACACTCTTTGACGTATAAGAGAAATTGACCATTTTAATGCATTTTATAACTTTCTCCCCCTTAATCATGAGATCATTTTTATCCAATAATCATATAATTAACAATTTTATACTTATAAATGTTCAATTAATTAATTATGACACCCACACCGTAGTTTATCATAAACAAGGGCATCACAATTATTATTATTATTATTATTATTATTATTATTATTATTATTATTATTATTATTATTATTATTATTATTATTATTATGAGCATCAAATTTTTTTATATTCTTATCTTAAAGACACCTCACAAGATGCCTGTGCACTGTAGATAGTGACAAACTTTGATCTTTTTAACAAGCTTCTACCCCTTTAACAAGTGTATTTCCAAAAATACCCTTGTACCAAAATATATGAAAACTAAACCCATTCCTCTTTTCCCAGTTCCCACAGCACACGGTCCTTAAAACCAGAGCATTGGGTTGGACACTTGGACTCCAGAAATTGACCCAAATGCCCATGCTACGTGCTACCCGAGAGACGCCGGCAATTTGGACCTTTTCGGTATCCTAAATCAAATTTAAAATACCGGTCAACCGTTAGGACACGGTCCCCTTTCAACAACAGAAGCTGAAGTCTTATTAGTTTAGTTCTTTGGTCTGTCTCAAAATCAAAATATAAACCATTTTTTTTTTAATTTTTTAAAGAAACTACGATGCTGCTGCCGCTGCAACAGCAACAATAATGGCCAAAATAATCCATGAAGCTACTGAAAACATGACTCAGCTTTGCAGAAGAGTTGTTCATGTGAATATTAGACGGAGTTTGTTTGATAGAGTGTCGATTTTCCGGAGGTTCTTTCGGTTTATTTGGGATAGGATTCTTGTTTGTTCGATTGGGAAGCAGCCGGCAGTTAGGTACCAGAAGTTGACCCGCCGGTCGTCGTCGGAGTCTTCTCCGGCGCCGGATACTATGGAGGCCGGCCTCGTGGAGCTTTCCAGGACGTTTAGTACTGGGTATGATACGGATTCGGACTTGGTTTCTTTGAAGATCAGTTTGTTGGGTGATTGCCAAATTGGCAAAACAAGCTTCGTGGTTAGTACTTTTATCAATCTTTTTCTATGCTTAATTATATAATTTCTTTTTCTTTCTTTCTTTCTTTTTTTTTGCAACAAATATGCTGAAGTTAATTCAATTAATTTTTTTTTTTCAAAGGTCAAGTATGTGGGAAATGAGCAAGAAAGAAGCTTGCAAATGGCAGGATTGAATCTGATAAATAAAACTTTGATGGTTCAAGGTGCCAGAATTGCTTTTAGCATCTGGGATGTTGGAGGTATGTTACATAAATCTTGTTAATTTTCTCTTTTTTTTTCTGTTTCTTTTCTTATAAATGGTTTTTTAATTTACATTTTCTTGCTGCAAATTTGTTTTTGCAGGAGATAGCAGGTCATTTGATCATGTTCCAATTGCTTGTAAAGATGCAGTAGCAATTTTATTCATGTTTGATCTTACTAGCAGATGCACCCTTAACAGGTTTGATCATAATCAACGATTAAAATTTTATTACTAGTTGGACAAAATGATCACTTTGTTAATGGAAAGAGTGAATGCTTTTGCTGATTTTGCAGTATTGTTGGGTGGTACAGTGAAGCCAGAAAGTGGAACCAGGTAACAAAACAGAGTCTTTTCTTTCACATAATTATTAGCTAATTGTTCATTGCTTGCCAATAATATGCATTTTGAGAATGAGAGTACTCTGTTCATGAAACAGGGAAATAAGATTGAATTGATCTAGTAATTGGTCAATCATTATTAGGTTTCACGTCAGACTCAAAATTCAGGCTCCACCATTAAAGAGAATTGATATCAAAATCCAGGATGGTTTGGAACCTTTTAAAATCTCACCAAAATTTCTTTTTTGGAGTGGAGCCTCAAAATTCGTGATGTGGGCTGAACCCGTTTTCTCGTTAATGAGCTTTTAATTATGTGTCTTTTTATGAGTAGTCAATGCTCTTCTTCGTCTTCATCTACTTTCTTCAATAAATTTATTTAATTTATTTTAATAATATGCAGACAGCGATTCCCATATTGATAGGGACCAAATTTGATGATTTTGTGAGACTCCCACCAGATTTGCAATGGACTATTGCAACTCAGGTAAAATCTTGAACCTCTTAACGCATAACTAAGATAAATATTATTCTTCTGTTTCGAACCCACTGCATAACAGTATCCTTTAGTATATTTATTGCCAAAAAAGGGAGTTTTCTAGTGCCCTTGTGCTGGAAGAAAGAAAAAGACAGTGAAATGCTTGTCAATTTATATAAAATCCCAATTATTAATAGTTAAGTTGATCAATTTTGAGCTTAATTGTGCCATAGACCGATTGACATGTGAATTTGAAGAATGTCTTGGAGGACTTGGAGTCTTTGACAATTCTGGAATAAATTGACATCTGTGACATCTTTTTTTCTCTCTCACACCGCGTTATAAGATAAGCAGCAATACAGAGGGGCCACATGTTCATTAAAGTTTAAACTTAGAATTTATACAATTTCACTTACTTTTGAAACTTTCTCCAAAGAGAGCATCAAATTTATGGTATGCTTTTAGAGAATTATGATGTGGTTCCCTTCTATTTGCCGGTATCTGACGTTCAAATCCCGCTCACATTAGATAGGAAGAAAGTTCAATTTTTTATTATGTTCTCTATTTGAAGTGCTAAGAATGTGACAACATTGTGCAGGCGAGGGCATATGCAAAGGCAATGAAAGCAACCCTTTTCTTCTCAAGTGCCACACACAACATAAATGTCAACAAAATTTTCAAGTTCATCATGGCCAAGCTTTTTAACTTGCCGTGGACGGTAAAGAGAAACTTGACTATCGGAGAGCCGATTATCGACTTCTGAAATTTTACTTCACAGTGATGATTTTTCTTCATTTTCTTGTACATACCCAGAAAGAGAGAAAAGGAAAAGGAAAAGGAAAAAGGTAGCAACAAGTCGATATTTTCCTAGAAAATTAACTCCATAGCCCACACCTAGGTGTCCTTTTTTAAATATTCTGTCCTTGTTTCGGCATAGAATCAGATGCCACATGGGTGCATGAGTGCCACAAGGAATTAATATATGATTTCAGTTGATTCTTCGTGCATTCAAAAGTTTAACATCAACGGTACCAGGAAACATTTACATTTGTTTAAGGGCAAACAATCCAATCACATTCCACTGCACCAACAAATTCCATTACTACAATCCAATCACATTCCACTGCACCAACAAATTCCATTACTGTGTAGAAACTAGTATTTGTATGTCAATTATTTGAATCAAGCAGACCTATATGATTAGTAACATCAGGACAAAATGGAACAGGCCCTCTTAATATATTGATATGCTCAGATTAAGCGAGGCTCGTTTGAACTGTTGCACGCGTTGAGCTCTTCCCAGATATGTTTCCCTGTTTGCACCATTCTCATCAACTTCATCCGAAAGATAGAGATTCAATTCTTGCAAGACGTTTCCAAAGAATATCAGATAGTTTAGAAAGCGTGCTTCGGTCATCGTTCCCTTGAAACCTCTCACATTAACAACTCTAAGACTTGAAGTGACGCACGGATAGAGTACAATGTTCTTAGTCCAGCATTTTTCAGGGTCCAAATCAAATGGAGGTCTGTAATTCTGCAGATAAACCGAAGAAGAAACAAAATGTCACATTGAGATCAAGAAGTACTGCTAAAATTAAGGAAACATTAAAAGCAATTTTATACCATCAGTGTAACTTTTACTTACAGGAAAGCGTCTGCCAGGACCAATGTTGATTGTAAGAGTTTGTAGCGAAGGGCAACTCTTGAGCATGAAGTTGATTCCATAATACTCATGTGGGTGCATGCCTGCATTCAGAATCAGATGCTTTACCTCCAGTGGAACTGTCATACCGAATGGCTCCTCCGCATGAGGAATCACCTAAAATTCATAGGCAAAGAGTTTCATGTAAATCCCAAATATATAGCTTCTTGACTTTAAACAAATTCATTTAGTATGATGTGGCCATATCAAACTGCTTTTAAATTTTCCATTTGCGTGCATTGTCAAAGCCAGAATTGATCATCATAGGCAACAAATTCAGAAATGAGAACGGGAAAAGGCACTTGAACAGATTAGACGGACTCAAGATGATACCTGAAGCAAGAAACTGCACACGGTTAAAACTCTAACAATTTCAAGCTGTCGTAAGAGTTCATATAGAAATTCACCAATTTCTTCATCAAAATCCGGTTGTAACGCAAAGTCAAGTTCTACCTCAGTCAGGAAGTTCTGTCTTTCGACACGAAATACACCCTCCGTCCCAGAATATTTCCAGAACCTTAAGTTTGGTGCCGCAATCTCATACCTATATTGGTTGAAATCGCATTTATCAATGACCAATCTTTTAAGCCTTAAATTAGGCACAGTGATATCAAGGTACTCTATTTCCCAACATTTTTTCAAACTCAAACTCTCCAAGAATGGGCACTGCACCAGCAATTCTCTGATTGATTGCACACTTAGTTGAATCCAGCCCAAAGACAGTTCCTTTAGTGCAATGAAGTTGTTGAATCGAGAAGCATTAATATTGCAAGAAAACAACTCCAAAGATTCCAGACCCACGTGGCCGTAAACATGCATGGGCAAATCAAACACTGCTTCATGATTTTCCGAACCATGTTCTGGCCACAAAGGATCATGAAAATCAAGGGCTAACTCCTTCACATCACGCGCAATTGCGAAAGAGATACAGTTCTGCACAAGAAAGTTCACAGGCCTCGAAATCACAAGGCGGAATGTTTTGACAATGGTTGCGTTGTATTGTCCAATCCATTGATGAACAAAATTTATGAAGTGACTCCTGTGCAACTGTTTGGTTTCTTCGTTGTCATCATCTCTAACGAAGAAGCTTTCAAGAAACTCAATCTTTTTCGTTGAAAGCCAAATGTGGCGCCATCGTCGTGACAAAATGCTTGTTCTTGCTGCTTCTTTGAAGGGCAAGTAAGAGATAATCACGGTGACTAAATCGTTCGTTAACTTGGAGAACATGTCCACGTCGTCGTTATCTGCCATGATGAAGGATTAATGTGTTTTTCTTTCTTTTTCTTTTTCTTTTTTTTGGAAACTTATGCAAGAATCAGTGGCTGTGTTTTTTTTTTTTTTATATAAATGGGAATAGTTACTGGAGAAACAAATTACTCGTTGTAATGTTTCCATAAACGATCGTGACGGTTGGGTTTTCGGCGGTTAGTAATGATGACAAATTAATTATTGGTGACTGTTCGATTGACAACCAAAAGCATCACGAATTTCCCCCAGGCATCCCTGTCCGTCCATCAAATCTAATTCAGATCCAACGGCTCAAGAAATCTCTCCCAGCAGCCACAAGGGTGACAAAGCAGGGGAAAACACGTCACTGAAAAAGGGTGAGTTTCCTTTTACTACCCATATATGGCATTGTGTTGTATGATTTTTGTTTACAAAATTAGGGACGACTAAAAATTGTTTGATGGTTGTTGTATTTGATGCGTTAATGTGAGAATTTTGGTGGGTTTGATGCTCGATAGATGGTGTGCATATCTCGGCAAAATAGCTGTAATGGGGTACGCCAGTGTTGGGCTTTTGTTGATTAAGCTTATAATGTACTGCTAAAAATTGAATTCAGCAACATGAACAGAGGATAAGCGTTCATGTGGACGCATTCTAGCAGGGACTTTGATGCTTATAACAAGTTTGGATATTAGTTGAGGAGGGATTGGTAAGAGTAGAATGAGAAATGGATAATCCAGTTAATGTTTTCAACACATGTATTTAGATTTCTTGTAGACATAAAAATAATTGCTTAATCACCTGCAGCTGCAGAAAGCACCCAATGATCGATCATCAGAAGAAGCGATCTACACATTGTAACCGAGTAGCTTCTCGGACTCGGCACAAGAAATCTTAGCTGTGATGGCCTCAACGTCATTAAAACTAATCCCAAGTTGTCCTAATTGAGCAATAATGATTCACTACGTAAGTTGAATTATACATAACACGTGCATTAGGGTCATGCTGCTGAACGTAACTCTTGCTTCTCTTACAGCCCAAAAATCTGTCCTATTGAGATCGCTGGTCCTGCCGCTGGAGAGCCAATTCCAGAATTGCTTGGCAGAGTTCTAGTTTTGATCTTCTGTTTCTATAGCAGCATGCCGCTCTTTAAAGATGGTGCCCAAATTGAGCAAGTCAGAGCTTGTTTCAGGAAACAGACCATCGCAGGTGAGGCCGCGAGAGACATAAAGCCTGGCAATTTTGATGGACGAGTCGATGAATGTGACAAACCTATGGTACCACAGTTGTATGGTACCACAGTTGGATTCAACCATTGGATCTATCCCACAGTTATCATCAGAGTTAAATCTAATTGTTGGATCCAGCTGTGGTACCATACAACTGTGGCACCATAGCTGGACCCCGATGAATGATATCATCTCTTAATATTTTATTATTTATTTATTTTGTATTGCATTTTTTGTTTAATTAGTCAAAGGTAGTGGGACATTACTTCGTGGAGTAATGGTCTAAGTTATGGAGCACAATATGGGAACAAGCTTTAGTGTTTGCTACTTTTCGGATATGTAAATCTAAGATAAGTTGTATTTGAAAAGCCTCAAATTGCTGAAAAAGAGTGTCACGACAATTATTATTTTGACAATTTGTAAGTTGTATTTTGGGAGTTTATTGATTTTTCGAATAACCAATACTTAGTCTTCGAGATCCATATTTTTCTCGAATTAACCTATATTTCTTGTGAAATCTTTCTACTTTGTTTAAATTCACCATTACAAACATTTGCGACTATAACAATGAAAGACTTATGGAAGAAGAATTGGTGGCCACTGAATACAAAATCAAATAGTTTTTTGTGAAAGCTGGAGAATTGTTTTTCATCCGAAGGTGATAATAAAGATGGCTTGCAGGAGTTGGAATTGATCATTTCTAACGAAAAGCAAATTCGGTAAATGAAGAAAGTAGAATTTATGCCGAAACTCGAGAGGCTGTCGTCGGGATACCAGAAACCGGCCCTAATAAACGATTCTGATTTTACAAAGTAAAATTGGAGGGAGATACAAATTTATGTACCTAGAGTTCCAAATAGGCCCTAAATTGAAATCATTCAAAAGAAAAAAAAAATAGTATTCTTTCTTATTTCTTACTCTTAGCTATCTCATAAACATAACGCATGCTTTTTATTATTTCGTGGATGAAAACTTACTTTTATTAGTTTTTTTTTTATGTGTTGCAATTCTATACCTATATTTACAATTAAAATTTTATTGAGATTCACCTAAATCAATTTTTTTTTTATAACACAGCTCAAAATTTTACCGTCACTAATTTTAGAAAAATATATTTGTAAAACGAATAAATTAGAGAAAGAAAAATATATTTCAATCGAAGTATTATATAATTAGAAGGAGAAAGAGAAAGGCTAGGACTAGCCACTAGCCATTTTTTATTACTTAATTAAATTATATAAGCTTTTTAATGCCATTGCTCTATGATACTTTTGTTCATGATAACATTATTTAATTCTAAGTAGAAGTTCGGATTCAATTAAGAGTTGTAATATTTGATTTCTCATTATATCTCACTAGTCCTTACTTATCACCTTTATACTGGTACTTATTTTATTCTTATATGAAATGACTTAAAATGGTAAATAGTTTTTAAGTGTATCCACATGATAATTTTTATTAGTTTCTAATTTAACAATTTTTTTTCTTAAATCCTAATTTTTTTTAAAAAAAATTATTATCTCTTCCCAAATATTGTATACTCTACTCTTGTAATTATAGAAGAAATTAGTTTACAATACTCAATACAAAATTATGGAGGAATATCAAATTGTTTTTTATGGTTACGACAATGGTGGATGAAACCTTTTTAAAAAGAAAAAAAGAAAAAAGAGAAAGATTTTAGTGATCCATAAAATTTCTTTTTTTGAAATTGATTTGATAAGTTTTATGTGGTGGGTGCTTGGAAAAAATATCATAAGGATAAATTCAAGATTAGGTAGAGCACGTAGAGAGATAAAGATTAGTCTAACATTTTTAATGAGTTTAAATGAAAAATGAAGGATGATGAGATATAATGAAAGGATCAAATATCACTATTCTTCGATTAAGCCACCATCCTGTATGTATTAGACCAACCAACCCACCGACGTAAACAATTCAACTATACTATTATTTAATTGATCATCAATGAAATCTCTAACTTCAAAAGCATTAATTAATTGCTTAAAGTTTAGAGTAGTAATTGGAAAATTAACTAAAAGCTTCACACCATCATCAATCATGATACTAAGCGGAAGAAAGCGTGGCCAACAATTAAAATACTACGATGCTTTTTGCTCCACAAATTCTTAATGCAATAATAATAATGGACATGCTTGCTCATTCTACGTAGTGCCCTCACTAGGTTGGTGATTTTTTTTTTGTCTAGGTCGTCTGTGTGTGTGTGTATAAAAGAAAATTATTATCATTATTAAAATTTACAAAACCACCACCACGTGTATATATAAAAACTACCATTCAATATTAAAAATATGCTTCCCAATTCTTTATTTTCATTTTTGCCTTTTCTTCTTCATATCCGGTTAGAGGTTGTGATGATTAGAGAATTAGAGATCGAAATGTATAAAACTCACATTAATTCTCTGCCTCTTAGGCAATAAATTTGTAGTAAATGGCTCGTGTTGTTTGAGAGATTTGAGGAAGAAATTGCTTGTGTTATTAAGGGAAATTTTCCTCTACAAATTGAGCTACCTCAAATTGTGTTATTGAGTTCTCAATTAGTTAAATTTATTGCTATTATTTTTAACGAATAATATTTTTTCAAATAAAAAAGATGAATAAATTTTAATTTTTTTTTAAATTTACTTAAGCATCCTAATTAAGTACGTGGGATCATTTTAATATGTTTAAAATTCTAAAGATGTCCCATGACATGAACATTCAACAATAACCGTGTTCCTACCTCAGTAGTGTCTTTTTAATATTCAAATATTTGTGTTATAGTACAACTTTTGGTATATGTTATAGTACAACTTTGGTATTATAGTACAACTTTTAAGGACATTCCAAGCTATAAATTTTAGAAAAGATCCTCTTCTAGCAATTTTTTTTTTCTTTTCTCCTAACCTCTCCTAATTAAATCAATGGCCAAGAATAAGCTTTGAATTTCAATATTGACAGTTAAACCAATTTTTTCACTTTATTTACAATTAAACCATCACTAAATTTGGAGAGGAGAGGATAGAAGGGGAAGAAGGAAAAAAAAAAAAAACTAAAAGAAGATCCTAATCCCCAGATTTTTCATTGTCCAAGTATGGGATAAAATCAGTTTTGCTCTGAAATCACAAACAACAAGATATAGTACTGTAATTTTTAAATTACAATTGCTCACTAGCAAAATACTAAACAGGCGCCATGCTTATCAATCCAAGCATGAATACTATTAAAATTAACTATACGCGTTTAAAGTGATAATTTCTATGAAAATGTGTACAGGAAAAGTGCATGATATCGTTGTAATGTTTCCATAAACGATCGTGACGGTTGGGTTTTCGGCGGTTAGTAATGATGACAAATTAATTATTGGTGACTGTTCGATTGACAACCAAAAGCATCACGAATTTCCCCCAGGCATCCCTGTCCGTCCATCAAATCTAATTCAGATCCAACGGCTCAAGAAATCTCTCCCAGCAGCCACAAGGGTGACAAAGCAGGGGAAAACACGTCACTGAAAAAGGGTGAGTTTCCTTTTACTACCCATATATGGCATTGTGTTGTATGATTTTTGTTTACAAAATTAGGGACGACTAAAAATTGTTTGATGGTTGTTGTATTTGATGCGTTAATGTGAGAATTTTGGTGGGTTTGATGCTCGATAGATGGTGTGCATATCTCGGCAAAATAGCTGTAATGGGGTACGCCAGTGTTGGGCTTTTGTTGATTAAGCTTATAATGTACTGCTAAAAATTGAATTCAGCAACATGAACAGAGGATAAGCGTTCATGTGGACGCATTCTAGCAGGGACTTTGATGCTTATAACAAGTTTGGATATTAGTTGAGGAGGGATTGGTAAGAGTAGAATGAGAAATGGATAATCCAGTTAATGTTTTCAACACATGTATTTAGATTTCTTGTAGACATAAAAATAATTGCTTAATCACCTGCAGCTGCAGAAAGCACCCAATGATCGATCATCAGAAGAAGCGATCTACACATTGTAACCGAGTAGCTTCTCGGACTCGGCACAAGAAATCTTAGCTGTGATGGCCTCAACGTCATTAAAACTAATCCCAAGTTGTCCTAATTGAGCAATAATGATTCACTACGTAAGTTGAATTATACATAACACGTGCATTAGGGTCATGCTGCTGAACGTAACTCTTGCTTCTCTTACAGCCCAAAAATCTGTCCTATTGAGATCGCTGGTCCTGCCGCTGGAGAGCCAATTCCAGAATTGCTTGGCAGAGTTCTAGTTTTGATCTTCTGTTTCTATAGCAGCATGCCGCTCTTTAAAGATGGTGCCCAAATTGAGCAAGTCAGAGCTTGTTTCAGGAAACAGACCATCGCAGGTGAGGCCGCGAGAGACATAAAGCCTGGCAATTTTGATGGACGAGTCGATGAATGGGACAAACCTATGTTACCACAGTTATATGGTACCACAGTTGGATTCAACCATTGGATCTAGCCCACAGTTATCACCAGAGTTAAATCTAATTGTTGAGTCCAGCTGTGGTACCATACAACTGTGGCACCATAGCTGGACCCCGATGAATGATATCATCTCTTAATATTTTATTATTTATTTATTTTGTATTGCATTTTTTGTTTAATTAGTCAAAGGTAGTGGGACATTACTTCGTGGAGTAATGGTCTAAGTTATGGAGCACAATATGGGAACAAGCTTTAGTGTTTGCTACTTTTCGGATATGTAAATCTAAGATAAGTTGTATTTGAAAAGCCTCAAATTGCTGAAAAAGAGTGTCACGACAATTATTATTTTGACAATTTGTAAGTTGTATTTTGGGAGTTTATTGATTTTTCGAATAACCAATACTTAGTCTTCGAGATCCATATTTTTCTCGAATTAACCTATATTTCTTGTGAAATCTTTCTACTTTGTTTAAATTCACCATTACAAACATTTGCGACTATAACAATGAAAGACTTATGGAAGAAGAATTGGTGGCCACTGAATACAAAATCAAATAGTTTTTTGTGAAAGCTGGAGAATTGTTTTTCATCCGAAGGTGATAATAAAGATGGCTTGCAGGAGTTGGAATTGATCATTTCTAACGAAAAGCAAATTCGGTAAATGAAGAAAGTAGAATTTATGCCGAAACTCGAGAGGCTGTCGTCGGGATACCAGAAACCGGCCCTAATAAACGATTCTGATTTTACAAAGTAAAATTGGAGGGAGATACAAATTTATGTACCTAGAGTTCCAAATAGGCCCTAAATTGAAATCATTCAAAAGAAAAAAAAAATAGTATTCTTTCTTATTTCTTACTCTTAGCTATCTCATAAACATAACGCATGCTTTTTATTATTTCGTGGATGAAAACTTACTTTTATTAGTTTTTTTTTATGTGTTGCAATTCTATACCTATATTTACAATTAAAATTTTATTGAGATTCACCTAAATCAATTTTTTTTTTTATAACACAGCTCAAAATTTTACCGTCACTAATTTTAGAAAAATATATTTGTAAAACGAATAAATTAGAGAAAGAAAAATATATTTCAATCGAAGTATTATATAATTAGAAGGAGAAAGAGAAAGGCTAGGACTAGCCACTAGCCATTTTTTATTACTTAATTAAATTATATAAGCTTTTTAATGCCATTGCTCTATGATACTTTTGTTCATGATAACATTATTTAATTCTAAGTAGAAGTTCGGATTCAATTAAGAGTTGTAATATTTGATTTCTCATTATATCTCACTAGTCCTTACTTATCACCTTTATACTGGTACTTATTTTATTCTTATATGAAATGACTTAAAATGGTAAATAGTTTTTAAGTGTATCCACATGATAATTTTTATTAGTTTCTAATTTAACAATTTTTTTTCTTAAATCCTAATTTTTTTTAAAAAAAATTATTATCTCTTCCCAAATATTGTATACTCTACTCTTGTAATTATAGAAGAAATTAGTTTACAATACTCAATACAAAATTATGGAGGAATATCAAATTGTTTTTTATGGTTACGACAATGGTGGATGAAACCTTTTTAAAAAGAAAAAAAGAAAAAAGAGAAAGATTTTAGTGATCCATAAAATTTCTTTTTTTGAAATTGATTTGATAAGTTTTATGTGGTGGGTGCTTGGAAAAAATATCATAAGGATAAATTCAAGATTAGGTAGAGCACGTAGAGAGATAAAGATTAGTCTAACATTTTTAATGAGTTTAAATGAAAAATGAAGGATGATGAGATATAATGAAAGGATCAAATATCACTATTCTTCGATTAAGCCACCATCCTGTATGTATTAGACCAACCAACCCACCGACGTAAACAATTCAACTATACTATTATTTAATTGATCATCAATGAAATCTCTAACTTCAAAAGCATTAATTAATTGCTTAAAGTTTAGAGTAGTAATTGGAAAATTAACTAAAAGCTTCACACCATCATCAATCATGATACTAAGCGGAAGAAAGCGTGGCCAACAATTAAAATACTACGATGCTTTTTGCTCCACAAATTCTTAATGCAATAATAATAATGGACATGCTTGCTCATTCTACGTAGTGCCCTCACTAGGTTGGTGATTTTTTTTTTGTCTAGGTCGTCTGTGTGTGTGTGTGTATAAAAGAAAATTATTATCATTATTAAAATTTACAAAACCACCACCACGTGTATATATAAAAACTACCATTCAATATTAAAAATATGCTTCCCAATTCTTTATTTTTATTTTTGCCTTTTCTTCTTCATATCCGGTTAGAGGTTGTGATGATTAGAGAATTAGAGATCGAAATGTATAAAACTCACATTAATTCTCTGCCTCTTAGGCAATAAATTTGTAGTAAATGGCTCGTGTTGTTTGAGAGATTTGAGGAAGAAATTGCTTGTGTTATTAAGGGAAATTTTCCTCTACAAATTGAGCTACCTCAAATTGTGTTATTGAGTTCTCAATTAGTTAAATTTATTGCTATTATTTTTAACGAATAATATTTTTTCAAATAAAAAAGATGAATAAATTTTAATTTTTTTTTAAATTTACTTAAGCATCCTAATTAAGTACGTGGGATCATTTTAATATGTTTAAAATTCTAAAGATGTCCCATGACATGAACATTCAACAATAACCGTGTTCCTACCTCAGTAGTGTCTTTTTAATATTCAAATATTTGTGTTATAGTACAACTTTTGGTATATGTTATAGTACAACTTTGGTATTATAGTACAACTTTTGAGTAAAATAGATGTTATAAATTTTAGAAAAGATCCTCTTCTAGCAATTTTTTTTTTCTTTTCTCCTAACCTCTCCTAATTAAATCAATGGCCAAGAATAAGCTTTGAATTTCAATATTGACAGTTAAACCAATTTTTTCACTTTATTTACAATTAAACCATCACTAAATTTGGAGAGGAGAGGATAGAAGGGGAAGAAGGAAAAAAAAAAAAAACTAAAAGAAGATCCTAATCCCCAGATTTTTCATTGTCCAAGTATGGGATAAAATCAGTTTTGCTCTGAAATCACAAACAACAAGATATAGTACTGTAATTATTAAATTACAATTGCTCAACTAGCAAAATACTAAACAGGCGCCATGCTTATCAATCCAAGCATGAATACTATTAAAATTAACTATACTCGTTTAAAGTGATAATTTCTATGAAAATGTGTACAGGAAAAGTGCATGATAATACACTAACATAAATTATCAAACATGGTTTGCTTCTACAGAAAACCTTTCCGATCATGATGGGAACAGCCCGGAAAGATAACATCTCCCGACTCTTGTTGCGCTATTAAGTTCTTCTAAGAAAAAATCAGGAACCTCCTTCATGCAGAAAGTCGCCTGATGCCAATCAATCATTCGAGTTCTCATGCAATAGTACATACTCGCGGCTGCAAAATTCCACATAAAAATGTTTTTTAAAAAAAAGGAAGGTTAGAAGCACTAGAGGAAAATACAAGGAAAGCAAACAAGTTCACCACAAGTATTAGACTTAATTTTGACTATGAATGCTTCATCCATATTGTATTGCTGTAGATCCGAGAAAACATTTATGTGAGGGAACAAAGGCCAGGGGCCAATCATCTTTCAGACCCTGAAAACCGAAATTCCAGAGCCTGAAAGATGATGGACCAAGGGAAATAATCTGTAGTCTTTTTCTTTTAAGTACCCACCCTGTGCTATGAAGCAGAATACAACTAGGCCTCATCTAATTACCAGAATATTCAGATAGTTATTGACTGGCTAAACTAGACTAAAACATGATCAAAGTACATGAATGGAAAAAACAAAAAGGCCACTTTCCATAAGGAAAAGGGAAAAGAAGGCAGAAGGAGTGGGCAGGTGCAGCATCTGCTTTTTGTATCCAATGTTTACAACATCAGGCAAAGCAAATGAACGCTTTAATAGAAGGGAGCTTTCAATTTTAATTAGATGCATGAGCATGTTAGGACATCATGATCCATGCAAATGGAAAGCACATTAAAAATTAACAATTTACCTTAATACAATCAAACAAATAGTATCTTTTCAAAAACTTCATTATCATTGCAGCACAACGAAAAATATTATATTAAACCAAAAGCAAATTTAAAGCCTGCGATGAATATTGATCAGTGCCCTACCTGCTATTACCAAACTTAATGGTGTCTTTTTCAAAGAGTTCATAATAACGTTGAGGTTCAATTGGATTATCCTGCAAATACAAAATAAAATGTCAGATAAAAGTCATTGCAAACACAGATTAATAAATGGAAATTAAGTATTAAGGTGATTTTACATTAAGGTAAGTCTTATTTGTGCTTCCCAGGTCCATTATGTAAGGCCTGAAAGTGAAAACATAGGCAAATAGATATTAAATCTAAAAACAGTATCTTCAAACTGATAATGTATACATACTTCAGATTGCTCCTACCTTACTTCCTTAGATAACATACCATCAGGTTGCTCCTTCTCCACTTGCCTGGAAAACAGAATCAACATATTATATAATGTCACAGAACATCAATAACCACATAAACTGCAAATCACAGATTTACCGGAATTGAATGACAGCATGTTGTTTGCTGCAAGATGGATGATCCGTCGGAATGTCTGCTACCCTTCTTTCCCTCCCAAAAAGGTAACAACTTTGACGATGTATGTAAAGAGGTTCTGTTAATGAGAGCAGACATCTTAGAAACACAACGATATCAGATGAACAGATTGCAAGCTTTCTTCAATAATCAGGAATTATATTCACACATTACAAACAGGAAAAGGTACAGGATGCTTCTCCCTATCCACCCAATCATATCAGCATGGTTTTTGACCAACTCAACCTAACAAGACAAGATTCAGCCTTGTTAGTGACAGCATAAATTTTTGACTTACTATATTATTTGAAAAGTTTCTGGGTCAATTGTTTCAATAAACTTCTAAGTTTTTCCTTTGAAATAACAAGCAAATATCATCAAGCTCCATACACATATAGGAGACTCAATAAAAAGAATTCATCTCTCTCTCTAAGATCTCTCTCCCCCCCTCTCTCTCTGAGCTCCACAGACAAAGGACAAATAATAAACTTTAACATGTGCATGAAAAATTGTATACCTTTTAACATTTCACCAGCCTTAAAAACATAAAGTCTCCATCTTACACTAGGTTTCCGAGCATCTGGGGGTTCATTGAAAAGTAACGTCACACCTGGCAGAGTAACATCCGTGTAGCAGAGTGAGATTAGAACAGAGAAATTCATATATATGTATCGATCATTTAAGATATTCTTCCTACTTTTTATTTTATTATTATTTTAATAAGAAACACAAAAGCAAGTATATGTAATGGTGTAAACGACACAACTAATTAAACAAATATGAGTAAGAGCTTGGCCCCCACAGACTATCTCGGCCTTTGTTAAGAAACAACCATGCAGGACAATTCCTGCAATAGTACGTTGATGCGAAATTCTAGAGGAGCTTTCACAAGGCCAAAAACAAAAGTGCCAGATGACCTGTCACTACCTAACAGCTACTCTCTGCACACATCTTGTCTAAAGAAGAAATTGTGAGAAGTAATTTTGAAGACAAATAGAATTTGAAAAACATGGAAGTACATCAAATAACAACCAAACGCGAGCAGATGAGTAAGTTTACGACAGGCAATTGGGCAAGATTAGGGTAATAAGGAAGCTGTCTTGAAAAAGCCTTGATGCATGCTAAGATTATAAAAGAGAGTCCCTCCAAGATAAAGCAACCAAGGTGGACAGATTTCTCATATAAAAATAAAGGCAGGAGGATTTCACCTCGAAATCTATTGGTTTCAGCAGCAAGCTTTCCAGAGAGCTCAAATGAAGGTTTTTGCTGCAAGTTTGGAAGACAATGAAATCAACAGTAATAAGTTACAGCAGATAAACATTTATCACAGAAATAATGTACAACACCTTAATGCTCGGAGATCAAAGTAGAAAAGAGAAATTATCATTAATTCACAAGTAGCTCCCAAGTTACAAAAAAAAATTTGGCCAAATAAATGAACAAATAACTGCCAGCTAAACAGAGAAAGAACTAAGTAAATTTGAAGGCCAGCCAATAAAGCTACAACCACCTTTTCTTTTGCTTGCAGGGCCTCCTCAGCAGCCTTCATTTGAGCCACTGAATCAATATCATCATTCCTGCTAAAGATGTAGGCATCATCCCATCAAAAACTACAGCAATGCTATTAGCATCAAAACCAGTCTATTATATTTTTCAACAATGAAAAGCAGATTTAGAGGATTTTTGTCCACTTATATGGCGAGACCATGCATTATAAAGAGGTATCATGCACATTTAAAATATCTTACTGTAGTCTAAATAAGCATAATCTGATCATTAGACCCTAAAGCCAATGGAAATATCATTGAAGTTTTACTGAAGATCTTTTTCTCAGGGATTCCTGCAAAGATAGCTTCCCTCAATCTTCTATTTCAGAGTGATTCTTTTCAATTTCCTTTTGGTTGATTTATCTTGTATATAAGTTATTAGTTCCATTATAAGTTCGATCTTGTCGCAGCATTACTTCACTAAAGTTCCAGGCACATGAAATCACCTGATTTTCCAATTTTCCCATCCAACTTTTATATTCAGGGATATCTCAGTAATTTCAATTGGATAAAATGTGCATAACAATGAGGCTTTAAAGTGTCAACATGAAGGAGTCAATTCCGAGAAAACATAAAAAAATCACATAACAGCTGACATTACACACATTCTGCTCTCTGTCAATCTTATCTCCATACTTCTAGAAAATTACAACATGTTATAAGTTTATAAAAAATTACAAATCAACCAGAGCACATTGTATCACTACTAGGAAATTAAGGGTTTTTGCCACACCGTATTGCATTAGGGTGCATTGCATTAAGTTGTAATGCAATGATGTAGCATGGACTGTAATATATAAAATAGTATTATTTTATATTAATGTTAAAATATAATTTAAATCTATTAATATTTTAGGATTTGATTATTACTTTTTGAAATTAACTATTAAATAATTATTTTTTATATTAATTTTTACAAGTTTAACAATGATTTAACAATATAATATTATTAAATAAGAAAATATTGCAATATTATGTTATATTATTAATATAATTATACTATAATACAACTTATTTCTATATATTAGATATTATAATATAGTATAATATATAATTATATCATATAATATAATATAAATTATATAAATTTATTTTTATTTATTAAATAATAAATGATTAATAAAATTAATGTACTTATTATGTATTTAAAGTAAATAATTAAAATATTTTATGTAATGAAAGTAAAATAGTGTATTATCATTTATTTATTAAATATTTAGGTTTATTACTATCTTTATATTATTATTTAAATTACATTTTTTATTTTAGATGTAAACATAAATTAATATTTAATAAATTTAAAATTTTACTATAATTAATTAAATAATAAAAGTTCAATGATTTTATATAAAAATGAGCAGTATTTTAATACAATACAGCCTAAACCCTACCCTCCAATAGGTTTATTTTATACAACTTTCAACGTACAAGCCACTTTTTTAATACAATACAATGCAACCATAAATTACAGCCAAACATGGGTTAGCATAAGAACAGTATTTTAATGCAATGAAATATAGTGTAAAGCAAGCTGCCAGATGCACCTTAAGTTATTAGATTTATGCAAAATTATTCCTTTCAATGATACAAGTTACTCATCTTACTTTCAACCCCCAAATACAATGAAATACTATGCTAAAGATCTGTTTAAAATAATTATTTTAGAGTCACTAAAATGCCAAAAAGGGCAACAAGCACAATTTACAACTAGAAGATGCAGCGCCACTCAATAAAAGCATAAGAGAAGTTCAGAGTTCAAGAAGCAGCTCACCTGTATTCAGCTCCTCCGGAGTTCATTACCTGAAAAAAAGAAAAAATGACTAAGTCAGACACTTTTACTTGTGCATGATAGCAATATCATCTACTAATATTATTCTTTAAAGAATACATTCATTTAAAACATTTTTTTTCTCTAATTTAAAGAAGAGTCCCCTAGCAAGAAAGCCAAAAACTCGATACAATTATCCTGATGCAAATCTGACGTAGACTCAAAGGTTCATTAACACATTGATTTCTAGACATAAAAATATTATTGAAACTGCTAGGAGGAAACTGAATACACAGACCAATCACCGAGTACTGCTATTGTTATGTATATTTCTTACTCAAGCTTATAAGCAAAATCTTGCATTAATATCTACTTTTACATTTTCCACTCCCAGAGTACAGGTTAGATGCATTAAATTAGGGTAGAAACACAGGGCATCTGCCAGTTACATGCATAAGATCCCAGAGTAACAGTTTTCCCAAATACAAACATATGCTATTTTGAAGCTAAAAAGGCTTAGAAAGTGATGGATATCACCAGACACCTCGTGACGAGCCCAAGAACCATCAGCTGATTGAGGAGATCTATGCCTGCTCCTAGGGGGTCGATCCAATGGAGAAGTAGATCGATCACGTCTTGATCTGGAAGACTGGTTACTGGCCTCATTTCTTCCCAACTTCCTGCCCTCTCTGTCACCCTCAAAATCCCTTTCACGTCTTTCCTTTCTTTCACTCCCAGTTTCCCTCTCCGAAACCCTTTCTCTATGTATATCTTTATCACTTGCTCTACTATGATCGTTTTCACGTTCTCTCTCTGTCACTTTCGCATCTGCTCTCCTCAAACGCTTTGTATGTGCCGAAGGAGACTGAGAAACAGGTAAGTGGGCTTCCTTATCACTTGTCCTGCTGTGATTTCTCTCATGCTCTTTCTCTGTCAGTTTATCAGCATCTTTCTCAGTATGGGCTCTCCTCAACCTTTTTGTACGAGGAGAAGGAGATCGTGAAACAGGAGAGCGTGTCCTTTCCCCATGCTTTCCCTTACCATTTTCCCTACCATTATTTCTCTCATGATCCCTCTCAGTCACCCTTTCAGCATCTCCTTCATCACGGGCTCTTGCCAGCCGTCTTGTACGTGGAGAAGGAGAGGATGATTTGCCAATATGCGTTCCCCTGTCACTTTTCCTACTATGATTTCTCTCCTGTTCCCTCTCTGTCACTTTCCCCAGCTCTCTTTCATCTCGGGATCTCATTAACCGTCTTGTGCGTGGAGAGGGTGAACGAGAAACCGGAGACTGTGACTGTGCACGCTTTGGAGATTTAGCACGACTAGAATGTCGCTCTTTCTCTCTTGCTGGTGAGCTTCCCCGATGCGAGCTTCTGTGCAGCACAGGTGATCTTTCTCTTCGAGAAGGGCTCTTCCTAGACAGACTCCTCCTACGAGAAGAACCTCCTTGATCCCTAGCAGGGGATTCTGAATGATTGCTTAAATTTCGTCCCATTCTGACCTTTCAAGTCAGCTTATCAAAACTAAAATGAGAATTCAAGGCACAAGCACCATTAGGTTTCATCAAAATAAAGAAAAGGGTAAGCAAAATTTAGAAAAATTATACCAAAACATATTACTACAGCAGCAATAACATAACTTTTCAACACAAATAAAGAACTCACCTCAACTATCAAACTTAAAACCCTAGCAAATAAAATTACCATGATCCCCTTATAAAATCCGGGATGGAGAATGAGACGGGGACCCAATCCACAGATTTGAAAAAAAAAAAAAAAGGACATTCCAAGCTATGATCAAATTATCAAAATGAAAATTACAATTCTTTCCAGATCTAATAAACTTGCGAACAAAATAAAGCAAGAACAATTTCTTAATGTAATTTTCTTGTTGCTTTCTAAATCTGCACCAGTTTCAATGTTTCATTACACGTATGTGTGTTCAAGCACTAGTTTCACAGAATTGAACATCACATTCCGACGGTGAAAGGGTGCGTTTTGGGTGTTCAAATAATTGAGAAAGCGTGGACTGAAACCTAGTGGATCGAGCAACATGTGAACTTGCAATGGAGGTAAGAAATCTTGTGAAACATCAAATCACTAGAAAGAGAAAAGAAAAGCAAGAAATCGCAATAATATTTCCTTCTAAATAATCAAATCCTACACAATTTCGTACTGATTCTTTTTTAAAAAAAAAGCCAAATCATTTTCATCGTCTTCTCACCGACCTAACAAAACTTCTCTTTATTACTGGTAAAAGCAAGAATAAACCCAAAGCAAAGGGGGAGCGGCGAACTTGGCTGTGCAGTGAGAAGCGAGCGGCTGGATTGCACAGCCTTTTCTATTTTGCTTCCTCTCAATACTCTCGTCCCTCTCTTTCTCTAAGAGATTCGATACCGCCGATTTTATAGTATCTTAACGGCAGGCCCAGACATCCCCAATTATATAAAAAGGAATATAAAAAAAAATTCTTAATTTATTTTCGAAATTAGCATATGCCGGCACATTATTGCTAGTAATGACTGAACTATTATTAATCGCAGAAACAAAACCCTACCTAAACCCTTGAAATAGAAATTAGCACTCAATGCAATGCATTTTAATTAGTTTTTTTTACATCTAAAAGAAAATTCTTGCTTACCAGAAATTGTTGAAGTGCTCGTGTGTGAAGTGGCGGTGGTGACTGGTGGGAGCGATTATTGATTGGGAACTGGGCGCTTTGTTTTTGTTGAGTTATTTGGGGGAATTGCGTGGCATACACCCCATTTCCCCAAACCACCCAAAATATGAATTAAATTATTACACCCTTTAATTTTACATATACATAAACAAATCAGAAAAATACGAAAATATTTTCAATTAAATCACGTAACGAGTCAAGTATAGTACTTCAATTAAACCACAACTAATTATGTCCCCTCAATAATTCTCTACTTTTTTCATGTAAGTCGAGCAACGAACTGAGGATACTAGACCTTAATTGAACCACGATGGTTAAATTTTTTATAAAAATTGTCGACTTTTTTGATCAAGTCGAATAAAGAATTTAGTATATTGGACCTCAATTAAACCAAGACCAATTGAGTATCCTTAAAAAATTATCAACTTATTTAATGAGGTCGGGTACGAGTTAAATACACTTGATTTCATTTGAACCATAACCAATTAAGTCTCAAAAAAAATTTTCGATTTCTTTATAGAAGTCGGATAAATAGTCGAGTATACTTGACTTCAATTGAACCATAACCAATTAAGTCTCCTAAAAAAATTCTCAACATTTCGGGTAACGAGTTGAGTATACTCATCTTCTAATGAACGGCAATCAATTAAGTCCTTGAAAATTTCTCAACCTTTTTCACGGAAGTTAGGTAATTCTCAACTTCATTTGTATCAGTAAATAATCATCTTTCAAGATATACCATAACCATTAAAAATAATAATACTTGTAAAAATCATAAATCATGTAACAAACATTAAATACAATGTCATCTCACAACAACTAGCAAAGTCATTATTATACAATTTTAGTAAGAAAAATCCTTATACAATGATTCATGATAGTCTTCACTTGTTCCAAGCACTCAAGTCGTCACCCAAAAACTCCAAGACTTATTAAGAACAACATACCATCTATTATCCTCCATCAAATCCTGAATAGGCAAATAATTGTGAAGTTAATACATGTTTAAACAACAATAAAGAAAAAATAAAGCATAAATTAATGGCAATACAGAAATGAACGCACAAAATTGAGACACTTGCTTATAAATTTAAAACAAGGCATCTCTCCTAGTGTAATGGCATTGGCTCCTACTCGACATGTTCTAAAGACTTAAAATTAATACTCGGCTTATTCAGTAGACTTACTCGACTTATTCATAAACTTATCTAACTTCTACTTGACTTGTTTAGAGACTCGTTCCACTAATTACCCAAATTATTCTATACTACTTCTCTAATTACCTGACTTATACTTTACTACTAGACTTACTATTACTCAACATATTTTTGACTTCATATCCAACTTACATCATAACTTACAATACTAACTCCAGTTTTTGCTAGACTAAATACTTAACTTACTTGACTTCTTTATTTGACTTCCTACTCCACTATAAATTCGACTTAATCAACTCATTTACCAACTCATTTACTTTACTTTTTGCTCAACTAAATACTTGACTTACCTAACTTTGTACTCAACTTCTAGACATATTTTTGACTTCATATCCAACTTACATCATAACTTACAATACTAACTCCAGTTTTTGCTAGACTAGATACTTAACTTACTTGACTTCTTTATTTGACTTCCTACTTCACTATAAATTCGACTTAATCAACTCATTTACCAACTCATTTACTTTACTTTTTGCTCAACTAAATACTTGACTTACCTAACTTTGTACTCAACTTCTTCCAGGAATCATTTTTTAAATCACCCAAAATTTAAATTGAATATTTTGGTCTTAAATCCCAACATTTTATGTAATGGCGTGTGTATATGTGTATAAGTACTAAAACAAATAATTTACTATTACAAACTCATAAATTATTAGCAAATATACTTATAATAAAATCAAATCAAACTTTAAACATACAAAATGTTTAAATTTCAAACATACTTTATCCACCACTTAATAATGCAAGTATTTTTAAGTTTTTTGAAATACTTATGTTTATAAAAAACCTTTGTATTGGAGGTACGATGAGAAATGATGAGAGGAGAGAAAAGCATGAGAGAGAGGAAGAATTGGGAGGTGTGAGAAAGTATTTGAAATGGTGAGGTAAGGAAATGTAGGCAGATGAATTTTCAAGGGTATAGTGCTTGAAACGGCGAATTGAGGAAATGTAGGCAGATGGATTTTTAAGGGTATTTTTGACTTTTCCCTCATGCTTAGGGCATAGGTACATTATCGGGGCATAAATTTGGTATCTTGGGGCAAATGGGTATATCGTATATGTACAAATAAAAAACCCGAGTTATTTTAGGCTGGAGATTAGAAAGACGAGGAAGGGATTATGGGTGATCTGTTATTTGAAGTACCTTTAAGGGTGTTCCTGAAATCTGAAAAATGAATGTAGTGCTAAAATTATAAGAATTTGTTTCCTGGGTCAAAACCGAAATATTCCCAAAACTATTTCCACTAGCAGTCTCTTTTGAATATTTGTGCTAGAGTAAATTATGGAGGCCGCGAAGAATAGGCGATGATATCTCATTTGAATTTTTAATAAATATTCAAAACATTTTAATAGGCGTAAATGAAATTTATTTATTTTATTAAAATATTAAGGTTATAATGAATATTTTAAAAATGTATGATCATTGATTAAATAGAAAGGAATCCATACATATTCTTAAAATAGGAAAATTATGAAATATGTGGCTTTAAAAAAAAATACATCAAGCACTATTTTTGTGAAAACTTATTAAATAAGTCATTTATTGAGTTTAAATCTCAATCTCAATCCCAATCGAGCTTTAATACATCTTCTAATTTTGTGGATAAGAGAAAAAATATATCAATCTAAATTAATAAAGATAAAAATTTAGACACTGTCTGTATAATTGAGCTAGCTCAATTTCAATAAATTTTTTATGATAATATATTGGCCGAATTCTAATTATAACATACAATATTATTATTATTATTATTATTATTATTATTATTATTATTATTANCGTAAATATAAGGTCATGTCATGTATAAAAAACAAAATAATTGTAATGACAATAATGCCAGATAAAGGAATCTCTTTACCAAAATAGCAAGAAAATCAAAACCCGAACGGAGTACATAAAACAGTAAAGCAATCTGCGGTGAAAGCAACCGTCAATGGAAAAGTCGTTTTTGGCGAACAAATTCGGCTCGGGTTATAATGCGCCACGTCACCCATCGCTCAACAATTAAATGAATAAAATAACCCAGAGCACCGTTTCCGTTTAAATGAAACCTCCACATCCCTAATCTCAACAAGCCTCTAATGGCCGTCGCCACAGGTTCAAGCTCCTGTTGCAACCTCGCAAAGCCCTGCGCTTTCACGACATCGAATTCCTCGAAGTCGCCCTTCAAGTTGAAGAAATTTACAGCCAGCCCAGCCAAATCGACGCCCATTCGCTGTACCATTGCGACAGATCCGGTCGTTCCAATGGAGGCCAAGAAGGAGTCCGACCCTGCCCCGTGGCAGAGACCTGATGTGTTTGGCCGGTTCGGTAGGTTCGGCGGCAAGTACGTCCCTGAGACGCTAATGTACGCGCTTTCTGAGCTGGAATCCGCACTTCATAAACTCGCCAACGACCGAGATTTTCAGGTTCGTACTGAGGGTACTTCTGTAATTTCAGTGCTTCCGCCGGTGCTAATTAAACACTTGTGTGATCGCAGGAGGATCTTTCGGGGATTTTGAGAGACTATGTTGGCAGGGAGACTCCGCTTTATTTTGCTGAGCGGCTTACGGAGCACTACAGGCGGCCTAACGGGGGAGGGCCCCACATATACCTCAAGAGGGAGGACCTCAACCACACTGGGGCCCACAAGATCAACAATGCTGTTGGCCAAGCTCTGCTCGCCAAGCGTTTGGGTAAGAAACGGATCATCGCTGAGACAGGCGCCGGTCAGCACGGAGTTGCGACGGCTACTGTCTGCGCGCGGTTCGGTTTGCAGTGTATCGTCTACATGGGTGCCCAGGACATGGAAAGGCAGGCACTTAATGTGTTCAGAATGCGGCTTCTTGGTGCCGAGGTTTGTGGACTGAACTTGAACTTATTTTTGGCAATGATTTGCAATTACATAAGCAATCTTTATTGTTGAGTTATATGTATCCAGGGTATTATAGCCATTTTTAGCATATAGCATTCATATGGTGCTGACAATATGAATGAATCACGTTGTTTATGCTTTAGGTTAGAGCGGTCCATTCTGGGACAGCCACGCTGAAGGATGCTACATCAGAAGCTATACGGGACTGGGTGACTAATGTGGAAACTACCCATTACATTCTGGGATCTGTTGCCGGGCCTCATCCGTACCCCATGATGGTCAGAGATTTCCATGCTGTGATTGGAAAAGAAACAAGAAGGCAAGCATTGGAGAAATGGGGTGGGAAACCAGATGTGCTGATTGCATGTGTTGGTGGTGGTTCAAATGCCATGGGTCTCTTCCATGAATTTGTTAATGACAAGGATGTTAGGTTGATTGGCGTGGAGGCTGCAGGTTTTGGTCTAGACAGTGGCAAACATGCTGCTACCTTGTCCAAAGGAGAAGTTGGGGTGTTGCATGGTGCTTTGAGCTATTTGTTGCAGGACGAAGATGGGCAAATAATTGAGCCACACTCCATTAGTGCAGGGTTAGACTTGATTCTATTTGTCCTTTTCAGTCATTAATTTTTCTGTGGCTCACTTTGGTAATCAACTTTGTATGAATCTGTTCTGCTGGCTTGCAGCTTAGATTACCCTGGAGTTGGACCTGAGCACAGTTTTCTGAAAGATGAAGGGCGTGCTGAGTACTATAGTGTCACAGATGATGAAGCATTGGAAGGTATGAAATTATATTAGATATTACCGTTTAAGCTTCTCAGCAGACATGGTGGGTTATGGTTACTTGTTAATTTTCTGTATAAATTAATTGTTCGTTGATATATTATTTGGTTTTTTTTTAATATGGTGCTGTACTTGCTTTATAGAATTATTGACTTACGAACCTGGCTGCCTAAAGCAGACATGGTGGGTTATGGTTACTTGTTAATTGTCTGTATAAATTAATTGTTCGTTGATATATTATTTGGTTTTTTTTTAATATGGTGCTGTACTTGCTTTATAGAATTATTGACTTACGAACCTGGCTGCCTTACAATGAGAAATTTACTAGTTGTTAATTTAGTTGCTTGAAACTTTGGAGTTTTAATCAATGAGGCCAAGGAAATTAATCAATCAGTAGAATCATCTAATATGCACCCTTAATTTTTCAATGGATTGGCCTGCTTCTCTGTTTTTGTGTTTATTTTTTTTTCCTGTTTGATTAATTTTCCAGTTCTCCTCAGCCTATTCGTCTTTCATTGTTCACCATCTAATGCTTTTGTTAAATTTGATCTCCATTTTACTGTCTATTGATGTAAGTAGTCATAATGTACACAAAATTTGGAGTTTGTAACATTTTTAATATGTGTTTTGTTCTCTTTTTTTGTCTAGCTTTCAAGAGGTCATCACGGCTAGAGGGTATAATCCCAGCTTTGGAGACTGCTCATGCATTGGCTTATCTGGAGAAGCTATGCCCAACTCTGGCTGATGGTACTAAGGTTGTGGTTAACTTCAGTGGCAGAGGTGACAAGGATGTCCAGACGGCAATCAAATATTTGCAAGTTTGATGGTAATGCTTGTAACCCATAATATATGGTTCATTTACTGAAAACAAATAAATGGGTTGCTTGAGCTTCTGTTTTTGAATTTTGTATTATTAGTTATTTCAGAGATGTGAGAACCATCTTATGTAATTTGAGTTAAAACTTTATATATTACATCTATTGCTCTTTTTTTTTTTTTCCTTTTCACCCTCTTTGGGAGATCGGCTAATACATACCAATCCTGTAGTAGTTTTCTGTATCTCTTGAGAATGTTTTAGAGTATATACTAAATTATGAAAGTCCGGACTCGAGCTTTTTGGAGGTAAAGCCTCTTTCTATGAAGATATCACCAGTGATATTTCCATCTCACATTTAGTGAAATTACTCTTTGCTTATTATGATAATTTATGGTGAAACCCTTGTTTTTTTCCATGTAAAATTCAAATGTATCAACAATTTGCATGACCAATGGGTTAAATCTTCTCCAATTTCTTATGCTTTCGCTTAGATCGTATGTTTTTGTGGACATTTAGGTATTCTCACATTGACCAATCAAAAAAAAGGTATTCTCACATTGAAAAGGATAAAACAATCAAATTAACCTCATTTTTGACGCAATTGCAGAGGGTCAAGTATGATTTAATTGATTGAATATTCAAACTAATAATGATTTAATTCTATCGGAAAAGAAAAAAAAAAGGTATGATTTAATTGACTGATTGTTCAAACTAATTATCTAATTGAATTTTTTTAGGAAACTAGAGGGCATAATCTCGGATCATGAAGATACTACGATGACATCAGCAGTGACATTTCCAGCCCACATTTTGTGAAATTACTCTGCTTATTATGATAATTCAAGGTGAAGTCCTTGTTTTTTTTTTTTCGTGTAAAATTCAAATTAAATCAACAATTTGCATGAGAAGTCAGTTAAATCTTCTCTATTTCTTTTTTCCGCGCTTAGATCGCATGTTTTTGTGGACAAATAGGTATTATCACCGTTGAAAAGTGTAAAATACTCAAATTAACCTTCTCTTGAGGTAATTGCAAAGGTCAAGAATGATTTAATTGACTGATCGTTCAAACTAATTATCTAATTGAATTTTTAGGAGACGAGAGGGCATAATCTCGGATCATGAAGATATTGGGTTGATCTAAAAGGTTTCTTTCAAGTTGCTTAGTTTAAGTTTGGATAAAAAGATGAAGCACGATTCCGCCCTATCATCATTTTCAGTATAAAGGATAAAAGATTATTTTAATATACTTCCTCCATGAAGAGCCACATAATAAAAGGGTTAGAAAGGATTCTTTAAATAAAATTGATTCTCTCTCTCCCCCTTAATATTGAAGACAATCATGAATTTTACAATTCTAAATACCTCTTAACACCCCTTTCTTTTTGTTTTTATTTTATTTTTTTAACATTTCTGAGTTTACTCCAACTGCAAACTAATTTATGAATTATGATCTACATACTATAAATTTAAGTAATGCCACAAGTGACTGTAAATATTAAAATATCAGCAGAAAAATGAAAAATAACTTGATTAAGAGACAAAATAAATAGTACCTGAAATTAAAGAGGTGTTAAAAGAATTTTATAATATTTTTTTAAATATTTTAATGGGGTTAATAAAGAAAAGAGGTATTGAGAGATAATTAGAGGGGTGCCAATAGTCTCACTCTTATTATTATTGAAGAGAAAGAAGTATTATAACTATATTATTAAAAAAAAAAGAGGATAGTTAAATTTGATAAGAGAAGAATTTGATTAAAATAATATAAACTTATTTATATTTGATTAGTCTTTTGAAATATGATCTTTTTCACTACTCTATTTGTCATATACGTAAATAAAAATATAAAGAGGCTTTTCCAAATACTTATGCTCCAATAACACAAACTATAGAAAGATTATCAGAATTATAAGTAGCAGAAGCTCCAAACAGCCGCCCATTGAGAGCATGAGCGGAAACCCCCTTCAATATTGAGTGAGGATAAAAATTATAAGTTGTATCTTAATAGATTTGATTTAAGATAATCTGAGTAAATTTTTTAACTGTAACATACTAAAAAAGAAGCAGCTCCAAATATATATCACAATTCATTTCACGAACCCTAAGGATACCTAGGTTTCTGAATTTTGTTTTGGGCTTTGTGTCGTGTATGACCAAGTCTATTGGGGCAAAGCAAGTGCCCCTTCAATGCACGCAGAGAGACATATCTATCAACGAGACTCCCGCGCAGCTGACGAGCTAGCAATGGAGTCAAATGGTCTAAACTTTTACAATGATGCACCCACTGGCTTTCATCTCTTCCAATGGTTTGTTTAATGTAGCCCGACGCACATTCGCAGATTCCACTTTCCAATAGAAAACATCTAAACAAGAAATGCAAAAGAAATCACATTGTCCGCATCGTTGTTATTTCTCCCTTTTGAAACAGATAAGGTCTTTAGACATAATGCTCGTCTGTTGGGAAATTTCCCCCCCTCAACTTCATTAAATATTAAAAAAACACAAAAAAACTGCCTAACTGCCCGTATAATGTTGCTTATAGTCACCCATTATTATTTTTATTATTTTTATCTACAGCAAGACACCCCTGCTGGTCCATCGGAACATAATCCAGCTTGCATGGATCCCGACAGATAGCTCTCTCATCATCTATGTTACACGATGAATCTTAACTTGTTCAACCCAAGCATTCTCACTGCTTTGCCTGTATAAAAAGAAAACAAATGATTAGATGAATATTATAGCAAACCCACTTGGATAAAACAATTGCATCTTAATTAACATCCACATATAGCTTTATCTAATTATAGAAGGGCTAAAAAATATTCTTAAAAAATTCCATTGCTGCTACCTTCAGGTACAGTAATCGTCCAACACCAATAAAATTGATAGATGAGAAAAAGTTGGTTGTGTTCAAGATTATATCACTGATAGATCAGTATCACAATGTTGTTCAAGATTATGTCACTGATAGATCAAAATCACATTAACACTAAATGACGTCAACCATCAAATAATATCTAACAGCCGTTCCAAGCCCAACTTTGGTGCGTAAAATTGGACCATACTCCTGCATTTTTTCAAACAAATATACCAAATACTATGGCTGCAGAACTACTTTCAGATCTAACACACGGCATCACCTAACATCCATCGAATATGCAACACTTCTAAATATATTGATGGACAAACTAACTACCACAATGGTTGCAACAAATTCTGTTGTGTAGCCCCCTATGCTATCTTTTGTAGCAACGTTTTACTATGTTTTGTTCAGTTAGTGACATACCTCCTTATCCTATCCAAGTATCCTTTCTGTTAGCATCTTTGATGTACAAACAAAAGAAGTGAAAGAGTTTAATAAAGCAAAAATTGTCAGCATCTCCAGAGAAAGTCAGATTCTTTGCACCCAAAACAAGTCATAAGGGCACAATGCTCTTTTAAAACATACAGCCATCAGTGAGGTATAAACAACCATACTTAAGATGTAAAGAGCACAGGTAATTACCTGGGAATATAAGAAGGTTCCAAGGATGGCGATTGCAGCTCCAAGAGCGTTGATGGGTTGGACAGGTGTGCGGAAGATTATGATTGAGGAGACTATGACAGATATACGTTTCATTGTATTTCCAATGCTAAATGTCAAGGGAGAGATCTCGTCCAAGGACATGTAAGACACCTGATTGTAGAGATGATAGAAAATACTTTGTGCTGCCACCCACCTATCAAGTGAAAAATGACAGCCACAATTATTTCTTTGGTAGAAGACAATAAAGAAAGAAAAGATCATTATAAGAAAAATTATAAGTTTGTTCAACAATCAATCAAAGCCAAATAAAAAGGAAATGTTAGGCATCGTAGATTAGACTTGTCAAAATGTGCCGTGCAGCAAAGTTAAAGACTACCAAAGGCAAATGAGGAATAACTGATCATCAATCATAACTAAATAGCTAATAAAAATCTTACGACCGAGCACAAAAGTTTACACCAAGATGTTAATCGCACCACCACATTAAGAGGACAAGTATGCCAAACTATAAGATGAATGCTAGACACCCACAAAGTCTTCCCAGTACATCATTATTTTCCCAGTGAACATGTATTAGAAAAAGATAGGGTAACAACAAGCAGCATACTACTAAAAGCACTAGGAAATTATTTTGATGTCAATCCTCTCATAAGGTAACTCAACACGATTTGATCCAATATGATACTTTAAAGATCAATTCACATAGGGTAATCAAAGAAGATATCAGGCTTCCAAGTTATTTGATCCTAGTAATAAAAACATGCCATAAAAATTAAATTTACCATGTGCCCTACCACATCAAAACAACTACATGTACACAAATTAAGGGCAACCAAAACCATACAAAGAAAATCAGAGTCTGCAGTTTCTGGTTACCATATGAACTGCGGTCCAATTTGAGACATGGCTGTTTTATATCCTGCAGCCCACAATTGTGGTCCCTCCACAGCTATTGCAAAAGGTGTGAGGATTAGAAGAGACAAAATTGATAGACAGGCATAGTAGTTCATCCCGCTGACAGACTTTCCCTTCATACCCTTCTTTGAAAATATATTCCGGAACACAAATGCCAAGTTTGATATCATGGCCCCCATAAAACCTACAATTGGAAGCCAACAACCAAGTTCAGCTTTAAAAAAAAAAAAACCCTAAAACCCAGACGATTGAAGCTATCTATCCAAATAACCTTCTCCAATTACAGAAATTTCCCAATAGACCAAACCTGTGTGAGTCAACCAGCAAGAATTCATGATAGCCATAAAATGATAAACTCTAAAGAGTGGGGTAGCAATGACAGCTTAGCTTCAAAGGCTGAAATAGCAGTAAATTCAAATTTTGGTTTCACAATTGCTTATACTTTAAATTTTATTTATTTTCTATGTATAAATGCAAGTGAATTCAACATGTGACATGCATAAATTGCATCAAATAATTGACAAACTGGCTTCCATTATACATAATCATGCTACAGTCCTCATCTTCTCAAGTCCCAAATGGTATAATTGCCAGATTAATAATTTAGTTCATATCTTAAATTGAAGTAATGGACAAAGAATTATATAAGAACCATTGATACCAAGTTTACCAGACAACAAGAAAATATATCATATACATTGCTATTTCAGTTTCCAGAAATAAAGGAAAATTCTGATTACCAATCATGTTGAAGTTTAGCTCAGTCACAGCAGCAAGAGCGCAACCACCAATGATTGGAACAAGGGACATATAAACCGGCAAAGGGAAGGTCTCCCCCAGAAGAAACCTTGAAACCAAAACACTGAAAGCAGGCTCTCCACTCTTAATGATGTGAGTGAATGAAACTGCAACCTTGGACATACTCACTGTAGCAGCCACATGCCCAATTGTATGGGCCACAGCAACCTATACGCCACAAAATTAACAACATACACCAAATTAACTGCAAGTAAAATCCAAATAATAGACCTCTTATTTAAAAGGAAAAAAAAAAAGGCGCATGGTCGCATAAAAGAAGGAAAATAATTTAAACGAATTTAACATAGCAGATATTTTCATTACTGGGACCAAGAGAAAATAAAAGCTGTCAATCTAAAAATTAGAAATTTTAACTTGTTTTTCCTGAAAATCAAAATCTAAAACAACATAAAACATTTTTATTGCTTTCACTTTCTCAGAAACCAAACAAACTTGTACTTATCATCGAAACCAGCACAAACCCTAAAAACCAAAAACATCATTTTCTCAAAATTTCCTCACTTTTCTCACAAACCAAAAAAACCCACAAAACCTATCACAATACTTACAGGAAACAAAGTCTTCCAGAACTCAAGATCAGTATTTGGGGGCTCAGCAATTCTGGTAGCCCATGAAATCAGCATCATCAACGACCCGCAAGCCAGGGACAGAGTTGAAGTCAACCAAGGATAGGGATACGCATTCAAGACTTTCTTGTTGTATATATTAAACACAACATTCAAAGCCCACCAAGTCGCAAAATATATACCGATCTTGACCTTCTGCGCCGCCGCCGATTTCGCTTCTTCCCGTTCAATCGGCTGAGACTGTTCCGCCTCATAAGCCTTGCATTTTGTCAGGGATTTCTGAACTCTCACAGGCTCGAAGCATGAAACGTTCGAGATATGCAGAGGCCTAGACAATGAAAACTCAGATTTTGAACTGCTGTCCACTTGTAATGGTGGCAGAAACAGAGATCGCTGTGTTGGTGAAAGCAACCTCTTTCGAAAAATTGAATCCGACCCATTGATCGTCGCTGTTGGTGCAGCGGCTTTGATAGAAGAAATCATTTTGACAATTTGCAAAAGATCACAAGATCAAAAACCAAAACCAAAACTTTCACAATGATGAGAAGAAAGACGGGATTTTTATATAAAAAAATGATTTTTTATTTTTTTAAATTTTTAATGGTTTTTTTTTCTCTCCGCTGGAGAGGACAAGAACAAGAAGAGATTTCGCTTCGAAATCTACTAAATAAAAAATTGAATTTTTACTCTGAAACCTCAGTCCAAAATCACGATGAAGCGATCATGTGATTTGTACGCATTAAAGTTTCTTTTTTTTTTTTGCTTTCATCAACTTTCCGTATTCCAAAAGGTTTTTATGTGAGAGAAGGTGAGTTGGGGAAAGTTGGTGGACAATGGGCTTGACTTCCGTGTGGAAAAGCTTCGGTACACCCGACTTCCAAGTTGCCATTCATTACGTGACACGTGTAGGGCTCGCAGGTCAACAACGGTCTCATATAATTAAAGTCCTCAACTACCTACAATTTTTTTTTTACTTTTTGAAAAAAAATCAAAGTGTTTCCATCAAAGAAGCGTCGGTACACCCGACTTCCAAGTTGCCATTCATTACGTGACACGTGTAGGGCTCGCGGGTCAACAACGGTCTCATATAATTAAAGTCCTCAACTACCTACAATTTTTTTTTTTACTTTTTGAAAAAAAATCAAAGTGTTTCCATCAAAATTGCGGCATGATCCGCATTCCGTGCGAGAAAATTAACTGAATTTCAAAAATTAAGCTTTAGTTTTTTTTTCCTCCTTATTTCCGTCTCTTTTTAGATCTTGTTTTGTTATAGCAGTTGTTGACCAGCATCATATTTTTTCTAATTTTTCATTTTCTTTTTTATCACATTTTAATATGAAATATTAATGTTATGAGAGTAAAATCTCATATAAAAAAAATTATAACCCACATGGATATAATCAAATAATTTTTAATCAGCTATAATATGGGTTTTCGTGATAAAATTATAAAATATTTTGTCCGGTAAAAGGTTTAAAGAATGATCAAAGATTAATGCTTAGGGTTGGTGGATTGATTGTTGAGCAGATCGGTTAAATTTCTTATTAAATAAGGAAGAAGCTTATACATTTTTTTATTAATAATAAATAAGAGTCTTGTTAATATTTAAAATTTTAAAAAATATTTTAATTAAAATTTTTGAAGTAAAAAATTATTATTTTTTAATATTATCGAGTGTTTTCTCTTTTTTAATTCATGTTTTATTATATTTTATTAAAAAAATATTTTAATTATTATTTATTTTTATTTCGAAAAAATTTAATAATTAATTATTTAAAATAATATTAACTTATATTTATTTAAAGAGTTTTTTGAAGGTAGAGGTCACACCTCTCAGTAATATATAATTTTTTTTAATTTTTTTCAATTTTTAATAGAACTTCATAACCTATGCAGCACTGTGAATGTATAAATCGAGACTATGAATTTAGAATTAAATATTGTTAGTGTTGTTTAAATCGATGATAGGTTAATGACTCTTCGATAACACCAAATTATAATATATAGAAGTGTAACAATTTCAATATAAATAAATAAATGAAACGTTTATTAAGGAAGGCCATTTTCTGCAAAGTCTTTAGAATGCTCGGCCAATAGAAGGGCGGTCCTTTTACAATTTGTTTTATTTTATTATATTGAAAAGCAGGTTTATTTTTAATTTAAAAAGAATCATTACTTACACCACTTTTATATTGTATAAATTCCCAAGCTAACTGCTAATTACACCAAGCAAAGTGTTCGTACAAGAGTTTAGATCAATTATTTATTCCTGGCCGCCTTTTACTCTCCAACCACTAAATAATTAAAGAAAATATGATTTTTTTTTATATATAAAAAAAGTACAAGATGCGGAATCTTAATCAAAATCGAATATTTAATGGTTCATTTTTGACTTGATCATGAAACCCATGGCATATTCCATTCTTCTCCCACAGCATATTAACTTCGATCTATCCATCCATCTAGACCTGGAAAAATTTAACACGATCTAATTATTTGACACAAATACGATATCAATAAATTAGTATGGATCGTCAAATTTAACGCGATTATTAAATGAATCGGGTCCGGATCAACACGATTTTTTCTTATATCGGGTTAGAATTAAAATTCTTAACCTATTTACTTGATTAATGGTCTGATTATATTTTTTATTTTAAAATAATTTACAGATTCTTGTCATCAAAACTCAAATATTAAAGATGATTTTTTTTATTCTTTAAAAGGATGAATATAGACACAATATTTTATTTATAAAATTTTAAATACATTTAGAACTTTAATAGTGTAAATGTATAAAATATTAGTAGACATGTATATTTTATAATATTGATATATAATATTATTTACATATATATAATTAAAACCTCAATAGTGTGTGTAATATTTTAGTAGATATGTATATTTTATAATATTGATAAATTATGTATGTATGTATGGATGTATGTATATATGTATGTATGTGCATACATATGTATGACAAAGTGTAAATATTTGATGTAACTTTTGTTTAATATATAGATATTAAGCAGGTTATTGGGTAACCCAATTATTTTTTCGTGGTGGGTTTGGGTCTCAATATTTTGACACGATTATTAAATGAGTCAACCTAAATTTGACACGACACGACACGAACACGATCCGATGACCCATTTTGCTAGCTCTACATCCATCCATCCATGCATAGGTCACGTGACAAGACGCAAAGATTAAATGAATGAAATAAGGTGGTTTATTTTATTTTATTTGCAAATAGAATTAGAATACATAAATGTAACAAGCAATTTAAAATCCCAACCAATTTAATTTGTATTCCTCTCTTCACGGTTGAAAAAAAAAACAAAAATTCTAGTTTTTTATTTTTATTTTTCATAAGACAAAAAATGATTACAACTAGGCTTGGGGTTTCGAATGAAAAATCCTCCGAACCAAACTACAAGTTAAAGAAAGAACCCATAAAACAACTTTGACCCAACAAAACATGAGTCATCTAATCAACAACGTAAGACACATGCCTAACTTGGGAAACATAACTAGAAGCTACCCATTTTTGAATATCGTTACGACCTAGAAAATTTCTTTTCCCACCATCGTTATCTCAAAATAGACTCAACTTCAACCATAATTTTGAGAAAATTAGTGTTATGAGGATTCAATTTATTAATTCCAATTCAATATAGTTTAACAGATTCACCTTAAAAATTGAAGTTCTTACATGGATTCAATGGAAGAGAGTAATTGCACATCTCTTTATTTTTGCATATTTGATGAGAGCATAAGATCCACTTCATCTCATGGTGTCATGAGTCATGACTAGATTTTTAATCCATCTATAGTACTTAATTTTAATCTGAAAATTTGTATATGCGACTATACACTGAACGTTAATAACCTTTAATTATTTAATACTAACACTAAAGTATGTGGCCTCATGGTAGATTGGTCGATCCCTTTATTACTTTTCAGAGATTATACAAATTAGAGTTCTAAACTCTAATTGGAACAAAGTTCCAAATGTGGTAGTTAACTTATCCTAAAATATCTTACAACAAAGCTCTTTTTATCAATTGTTAATGTTTTACATAATATTCAAATGATAAATGGGATGTTTCTTAATAATTTTGTTAATACATATAATATACTAGTAATTAATTATTTTAATATTAAATAGTAATACAAATAAATAAATGAAAGTAAGATGTCGTAGGTAAAATAAAAATAAAAATACTTAATTTTTATGGAATCGTGAATAAAATTAATTAATTAATTAATTGATTGATTAATTAATTTAAAACATTTCATAAACAAACAAACAAACAAATAAAAACAAATCATAAAAGAACAAACAGAAAAGGAAAAAACTTATTTTAAGTACTAATTTTCTTTTCCCCTTGCGGTAGCAGGTAAAATAAGCGTCATTTATCACAATTTGATTAATTACTGGTAGAAAGCATTCAAATAATTTCCCCTCTTTTATTAGTTTACCAATTCACTTAATTTATAAAATTAATTCTGCATTTGTACACAGTGGAACTTGATCCTTCTTGGGTAACTAGATTTTTTATTAACCACTACTGTCCATCATCCAAACGTGATTTGATGTAAGGTTGCACCTTAATTATTTTCAATCAGTAATTAATGATAATCAAATTTTTTATTTCTGTAATTTTCCTCCTTAGTATAGCAGATTTAATATATTAATGATAATCAATAAAATTTAGTTCTGCAGAACATATAAATTGTTAGTTAATATAGATATGTATAGTGGGGTAATCTGCTTTCTATTTTTCGCCTAAGACTACAACCTAATTACAAAAGCAGTGATGGAGATAGGTAAAGCCATATATGGTGTGCAAAGCAATGATTTTCAAATTGTGAGTTGTGAAATTTATGAGTTACCATGTTTAGCAAAACATCTCTCTGCAACTTCATAAATTATGCTTTTGAAACTAGTATTTATAAGTGTAACAGCAGCTAGCTCCCATGAAGCCATAAGAAAATGGTTAGAATGAGAACTTATCCAGCAGCCACAGTACTCTTTCTCTTCTTCCTTACATTTTCCCAACTCCTCCATTTCATTTCTTCAAAACCAACTGGACTGAGCTTTAGGCTCATTCCCAGAGACTCTCCCGAATCTCCCTTATATCCTGGAAACCTCACTCGACTCGAAAGAATTGAAAGAATGATAAAATTCTCCGACGTTAGAGCTGCGTATTTGGAATCGTCTTCCACTCCGAGTGCAACGGTAGACGCTGAGAGAATTGTTTTCACATTACTTCGCGAGGGATTCTATTATATCGTGCAGGTTGGAATTGGATCCCCGCCTTTAAATGTATTCTTGTTAATGGACACCGGAGGAGGCCTAATCTGGACACAGTGCCAGCCTTGCAAGAATTGCTACAGACAACAATTTCCCATTTATAATTCGGTAGCATCTGCTACTTACAGAAAGCTTCCTTGCGATCACCCTCTTTGTCAAGGCGATAATAACCTTTACAAATGTGTGGATCAGCAATGCGTCTACAGTGTTGGCTATGGCGGTGGAGGCACAACAAAAGGCGTTGCATCCTTTGAGTCATTCAGGTTTACCACTGATTCCTCCAGTGCCACGACTGTTGATAATATAATTTTTGGTTGCAGTCTACAGTGTTGGCTATGGCGGTGGAGGCACAACAAAAGGCGTTGCATCCTTTGAGTCATTCAGGTTTGCCACTGATTCCTCCAGTGCCACGACTGTTGATAATATAATTTTTGGTTGCTCGAACGATAACCAAAATATTCAGTTTGCCAGTAGAGGAGTGATTTCAGGAATTTTGGGACTAAGCTCCTCACCGGATTCAATAGTGATGCAATTGAGTGATGTAGTTGACAAACGGTTCTCATATTGTTTGGTCCCCTTCACAGATGCACTGATGGCCCCGAGCATTGTGAAATTCGGAAACGATATTCCTCCACTTTCAGGAACTGTTCAAGCTACAACGTTTGTGCCACCGCCAGGATCCTTTTACTATCACTTGAGCTTGATAGATATAAGTGTTGGAACACGCCGGTTAGGGTTTGCACCGGATACCTTTAGAGTTAGGCCAGATGGCCAAGGCGGTTGCATTATAGACTCAGGAGTTATAATCCCTAAAATAGACCAAACTACGGTTGGCCGCAATGCTTACAGGGCTGTGATGGGAGCGTTTCAGAATTATTACGATGCCTTGAAGCTTGAGAGAATAGGCAGGGTTCCTGAAGGATTACAGCTTTGTTACAAGAACCCACCAGGCTTTAATAATTTTGCATCATTCACCTACCATTTCGATGGAGCTTCATACGATATAGAAGGGAAATTTGTGAATCTCTTCAACGTCGATCAAGGATACTTCTGCGTTGCATTGCAACCAGGTAATGGAAGAACAATCTTGGGAGCCTGGCATCAGCAGAACAAGCGCCTTATTTATAATAGCAGGATAAACGCTCTCCAATTTTATACGGATACTTGTTCCAATGATACTCCTCCATGATTTAGTTCTTAATTAATTTGCCATCTGTTTGTTTCTCTTTTACCGTGTTCAAGACGATGATAATAATATTGAATAAAGTATCTCATTAATGTGTCTTTGGAGATACATGCATGTTTGCGAATCTAACAGCATGACCACATTTTTCATTATCTTTCTCTTTTTGATGCTATTGGTGTGAATTATAAAAATTCCTTTTTTTTTTTTTATCACGAGATATCTTGGGGAGGTGGTTTTAAGCATGACTACATTATTCATTATCTTTCTCTTTTTGATGCTATTGGTGTGAATTATAAAAATTCCTTTTTTTTTTTATCACAAGGTATCCTGGGGAGGTGGTTTTGATCACGAGGTATCCTGAGGAGGGCCCCAACTGTGGGAGGCACATTTAAACCCGTACTACAACTCAAACTAGCCGTACTACAACCCAAACTAGAAGTTGCCGCTCGAACCGAGAGACACAAGTTCTCCCAACAAAGGTGACTTTCCTGCGACTCGAACTGGGGAGCAAATCCAGTCAAGCCACTTAAGGGAACTCCATTGCCAATAGAGCCAACACTTTGTTGGTTATATAAAAATTCCTTTAGGGTAATCTTTTACTTCAGTCCCTGTTGTTCGTAGAAAGATATTCAGACTTGAGTTTTATAATGCATCATCAAGTCCTTCTATATAAGTTTAAATTTGGTTCGTTCAAGTTTTTTGACTGAATTTCCCGATTAAAGATTATTATAAGTTTAGTGTACGAGACAGGTATGTGTCATGAGTAACAAAACCTTTTTTGGTATATATTATGATAGTATCGTTAAGGTATACCAAATTTAAAACTTTACCACTAATATAAATAATTAGTACAGAGCGAGTAAGGATCAATCCTACGGAGACTATGCTAGCTATATTTATTATTAACTCTAAAGCAAGATTTAAAATAAAATAATAGTAGTAATAATAATAGTAACAATAATATAAATTAATCTAACTAAAGAAAATGCCAATTATAAATAAAAGGGAGGGGGTTTATGAATTTTTAACTAAATAGTAAGAAATAAAGAAATTAAAACTACGAACAAGAATTTAATAAAAACTCTAATTAAAGGAGAAATAACTAATAATGATGAAAATTTTGCTTAAATGATCATTCGCCACCACCAAACATGCACATAATATATCAATTCTATCATCAATTTATATTGAAACTATCAACCGTAGACAACAATAAGCTCTGTTAGTCTCAATCTTTCCTTAGTGTGTTGTTAGACAAAATAAGCTCTTCACCTAATCTCTAACCATTAAATAATTTAAAACAAGCTCTTTAAATTTAAGATAATGGAAGTATTAAATAGATAAAGATATTAGGTTGATCTAGGCAATAAACACACAAGCTCGGATTATTTAACCTAGGTTATGTTCTCCAATTGAAATAATTGATTCTACCCTGCTACTAATGATTAAAATATCAAGACAATTACGGATCAAGAATTTTAATTTAGTAATAAAATTTATTCAAGTCCTATCTAATTGGCCACTCAAATAAAACAAGAATAAACCATGAACATTAATTATAGAAGAATATAAACAATCTCAATTAAATAAATTGAATGATAGAAATTAAAAATTAATCAGGTGACATGTTCGGGGTTTTGAATTCACCCTCAACCAAACAAAAATCTAACCTAACATAATTGAATTGGAAATAAGAAAATTGACAAAATTAATCATGTAAATTAATTCAAGCGGCTGCATTTTTCTTCAACTCTTTTTCAGTTTCTCCCTTGTTTTTTTTCTTTCTTTCTTCCGGCTGCTGGTTCCTCAAATCCTCTTGGCCTTTATATAATGTTACTGACTTGCTTAATCCTTATTGGATTCTAATTGCATTAATCATTCACAACTTATCATAAGTCAAAGTCATCCACCGACTTATAAAGCCCACTCACCAAGCCCTTTTTAAATTATTTCCTTATTAAACTTTGAAAGCTAGCCACACGTTTGACCACAAAAGCAAAAGGCCAGTTAATGATTTCTTCTTTTAATGCCCAGCACATGCATTCCAAATTGCCAAATCTTTGCTTTCCAAATCCATGCCCACCGTTCATCCTTAGAAGGGATTGACTTCCAATTTTGGTCTTCTTGACTCCCATTAATTCTTGGTTGTATTTTAATCTTCCAATTTAATCTTTATTCTTTCCCAACTTAAACTTCCCATGCATTTTTTATTCTTAATCTTCAATTAATTCCTCATTCAACAAAATAATTCAATTAATTAAAAATAACAAATAAAAATAACTAGTAATTAAATAATTAAGGGTAAAATATGTATAATTTAAAAATTAACTAAAATAACTAGAATATTTAAGACCAAAACAAGAAAAAATATGGAGAAATTAATAACAAAATATATGAAAAATATGCACTTATCATATTAAATTATACGTAAGGGCAAGCTATACATCATGGAGAGTTTAGTAATACAAAACTTTCATAAAATATGAATATTCAAATTATTTTTCAAGTACAAAAAGCTCTACCGGAACATGAATAGAATTATAGTAGTGATTATCATCAGTTGCTTGGCCATCCATAGACACGAGCATGTGGCAAGTAAGGGCCCAAAGTATTACCATTGTATGTCAGCATCAAGAAAGAGCAGGGAGTGTATCTCTGCATACCGGCGCCATCGTGGGAGAAGCTAAAATATCTGCTGTCCCTTCCCTTTCCATTACTGAAATCTGAAGGGCGTCTGGGCCTATTTCCCATCTCCAACGGGAGAATTGAACTCCTTATACACTCAATGTTTAATGGGCTTGTAGCCCAATCCGTATGACAGATATGCCATTATTGTGTCCCACATCGTACTATTAAAATATAAATTAGAGTATATAATTAGCCATGCACTAGCAAATGGGCCGACGGTTGTATTGGTGTGGCCCGCCCTTGACAAACCTACTTGCCGTGCGAGTTCCGCAGGCTTCAGCGGAAGGGGTAACTGGGCCCTCATACAGCCGCCCCTTTTTTTTTCTTAGTTGTTTTTGATGGGCTAGAGCCCAATTCTCCCCTCTATTAAAACGCTTTCTAAGAGTGGAGCGAGCCGTTATTGAAATCTTATGGGCATCTGGGCCTATTTCGTGGACTAAAGAAATTGATTGTTTGTTATTTTTCAAATAAATAAATCGGTTTGTTGCAAATGGAAAAATATCTATATATGTATATATATATAAAGTTGGGACTAAAGGAGTTGATGTGACATCACAATTTCTCATCTTTTTATATTCTCTATTATCTAATAAATTGGTTGAGATTAAAAAAATAATTTAATTACATTACAAAATATTAAAAATAAAAAATAATTATTAGATAGCAAAAGATTATATGTCTCTTCATCTTTCTATTTAAATTCAATAATATATAACCATTAATAATAATTAATTATAAGTCTTGAAACATTCATTTATTTTATTATGCCAATAATTAAACTTTAGTGGCTTAAATACATCAATTAATTAATATAGGAAGGAAGGTTTCTTCATCTTCCCTCAACAATGTCATTAGGGCCTAATTTTAATGTCATAATCTCATATTTAATTATGCAACCTTTTGTTTAGTGCCTTTTAGCTTCTTTAAACTCTATAAATATTAAGTAGTTAAGATTTGTGGCATCATTATTTCTCATCTTTTTATATTATCTATTATCTAATATATTAGTTGAGATTAAAAAATAATTACATTACAAAATATTAAAAATAAAAAATAAATAAATAATAATTATTAGATTACAAAAGATTACATGTCTCTTCCTCTTTCTATTTAAATTTAACAATATGTAACAATTAATAATAATTAATTATAAGTTTTGAAACATTTATTTATTTTATTAAGCCAACAACTAAATTTTAATGGTTTAAAATACATCAACTAATTAATATAGGAAGGAATACTCTTTCATCTTCCCTCACCAATGCCACTAGGGCCTAATTTTAATGTCATAATCTTATATTTAATTATGCAACCTTTTGTTTAGTGTCTTTTGATTTCTTCAAACTCTATAAACATTAAGTATTTAAAATTTGTTATGTTTGGAATTTTTTTATTATTTAACCAACATTCTCTTTATAAATGTTCTTCTGTTTTTATTTTTTGACTTATTTGAATTTTTAGTATTGTGTGCTTCATAGAGTACTATTTTCTTCATGAGTTGAACAATGATAAAGATAATTGGATGATAAGAGTTATGCTTTGTAGGATATGAGAGTCTGTTAATATCAAGAAGAATAAAAAATTAATTAGTGTGAACATAATTTTTATTGATAAAAATATTGTGTACACTTAACTATACACATTAGTATATATTTTTAAAGTTAACAAAAAATAATTAACTTTGATAAATAACATTAGTTTTATAAGACTGTGTCATCTTTAAAAAAAACAATTCATATTTTTTTATCAGTTTCATCAAGTGCAAAGTAAAAAAAAAAGATAATACTAAATTCTTTTTTTAAAGCTGCGTGAAGTGCGGTTCTATTTCCTAGTTGTATGATAATTATGAGATTAAAAAAACCTACCAAATTATCTAATTGACAAATAAAGGAATATTCAAAATTATCATATCTTATATATCAAACATTATCAAGCTAACTAGTTGAAAAGACTAAGGTTTTATTTGGTATATCTTTTCAAATAGATCTTTTAATAAAAAGAAAAAGTTAGTTACTCGGTTGTCAATGATATTTTTATTAAAGATTATAAAATTATTTTAATAGATGAATTTTTTAAAATTACATGAAAGAAATGAAATAAGATTGTCAAATAAATAAATGATATTTTAAATATTTAACATTTTAAAAAAGATTTTTAACCATTGCTCCCAAAATCTAAAATTTGAGTTTTTACTAGTAGAGACAAAATAGTTTATTTAATATTCAAAAACTCTACTAAAAAAATCAAATAATAACGAAAAAATTTGAAAAGAGTCTATAGGATTAAATAAGCACTTGTCACCATTAGATAAGTCATACGAAACAGACATCTAAATAAAGTCATGATTGATCAAATTTAGAATAATGAAATAAACTTTCAATCAACAGTCGAATTTTTAAAAAGAAGATGAATAACATAAAAGAAAAATATTCAAACGCGGAAATTTGTTTTTCCCATATTTTTACTCCATGATGGTCACGATTTTAGGCATTTTCGTTAGGGATGGCAAATATCCAATTAGATATGGATAATGTCCACTCATGTGTAAATCCATGATTATCCATAATGGGTTTGTCCATATCCATATCCAATATTTAAAACTAGATATGGATATGGATTTTATCCACACAAATATGGATATCCATGGATGTCCATTGACATTAAATTTGTATTTCTAAATTTTAAAAAATAATATAACATAATAAAAAAGTAAAAGTTAATTAATGATCTATTATATTAAAAAAATATTTTTTTATTTTCTATTTCCTCACTCTAAATTCACACAAATCTCCGAGATATCTAGGGTTTTTCCAAACGGAAGTCACTGTCATGTTGCGATTTATTAGTATGAATCTGAACCGTTGATCAAAGCAGGGTTTTTTGTAATTTGACTAATTTCTAAAGAATTGCTAAATTTTCTCGAAGAAAGAGAGAGTTAGCACCAAAATGAAGTCGTTGCTGAGGCCATGGTACTTGACGAAATGAAGGAAGTCGCTCTCTCTGCAGTCAAGAAAAGAGGTTCGCGAAGTGCTCTCCGGAGCGTGAATGCTGCTCATAGAAGATGACGAGACACGGAAGCTAGGGACTTTGAGAGTCAAATTGGAACTGAATGGTCGAGTTAACAAATAAGCTAAAGAGGAGGATCGAAGAGGATTGATTGGAGTGGCAGAGCAGCGACTTACGGGCGTGACGGAGAGTGAGCGCGTGGTGGTTATGGCCATGCTCGATGCTTGCTTTAACGACTTTTCTGTTTCTGCTCTTGGTCGCAGTAATGTCAAATGTGGCGACGGAATAGCGGTGGTTCTGGCGATGGAACAACGTCAACGGTGACTTTTTCTAAATTTTCAAAACTTAAAATATTTTTCTATAATTTTGTTGTGGGGGTATATTTGACAATAAATACTTAGTTGAGGACAATTTTGTATTTATTTATTTTTAGTATTTTTACAATTGTTTGTTTATTACATTTTTCATTTTTTATTTTATACAATTAAATTTTTTAAAACTTGTGTTGGGTTAAATGGATATCCATTGGGTAAAAATAATTATCCATATCCATCTGAATATAATTTTAAAATATCCATTTCAATATCCAAAAAATTTTGGATGGATATTATCCGATCTAATTGGATGGATATGATGGATATCCATTATAGAGCGATCCAGTTGCCATCCCTAATGGATTGGATTAAAGATTATAATCCAAATATTATCCGATCTAATTGGATGGATATTATGGATATCCATTATGGAGCGATCCAATTGCCATCCCTAATGGATTGGATTAAAGATTATAATCCAACAAAATCAATTCCATGTTCACAACGTGCATGTCAATTATCATTGAGCGCGCCACATGAATTCCTGTTCAAATAGTCAAATTCGGTTAAAAACCTTAATATCAACATTATGCCCAACAAATCAGCTTGGGCTAAAGCTACAATGTCGGGCCTCAATGCCCGGCATTGTGTCGGCTTGTAAACGAAGCCGTTGGATTCAAGTAAAATGAATCCAACGACTGAGATTGAAAAGAAATTAAAAAAGAGAAAATGGGTAATCTGTTAAACCGGTTCCCAAAGGTTGCAAAAGTAAACTTTGCTCTTTCACGGTTTCACCCACGCCATTCCCAATCTTTGGCACCTCTCTTTGAAATCACAAATTTCTCTCTAATTTCTCTCTTCGATTTGTTTAGTAATCACGCAAGATCGAAGACTCCATCTCGTTCAAAGAAAATAACAAGTGGAATCCATCAAGCGGTCACTGTTGTCCTGAGGTGTTGAAGTTGAACACAATTTCCTCTCTTTATTTTTCATTTTCAAGTTAACGGCAAAGTGAGGAGGTAATTTTAACCTTTGTGGTTTTTGTGATGTACTGTAAATGTTGTGTGAAATAATTAGAGATTTGAAACAATTAAAAGTTTGGTAATTTTGAGTGAAAAAAGATATTTAGATGATGAAAAATTGATGTTGAAGAGATGATTAATGGCTTGAAAGCATGAAATTGGCAAGAAAACCCTCAAAACAATTTATTTATTTTTTCTTTTTTTTCGGTTGATTTTTTGAGGTTTGGTTTTTAAGTGTTATTTTTTTATAAGTACTCTAAATTTTTCTTGTTTGGTTTTAGGTGTTGTTTGCTTGTTTTGAGCTATACACTCTTTGCTAGGAATACTAAAGATGAGCGCTCAATAATTTGGTAAGAACTGACCCATTGTTCTGGGTCCGGCCTTGATACTACATTTATATGTGGTCTATTTTAGGATTTGAACCATAGCATACAGTTATAAAATGGAGTCCACAAAAGCTAGAAGGGGAGGACCTGGTCAGAGAGCGTGTATACACTTTTTGTAAGTATAAAATTATTGCTTTGAATAAATTTCTTATTATAACTATCAATTTTGTTGACGTAATTAGCTGAACTAAAATGTTGTGTACAGTAAGCATGAAGCAGAAAAAGCCAGGCAAGAAGGGATCAAAAAAGTTTGTCGGGAGACAATTGTTGAAAAATGGAAGAAATTAACGAATGAGGAGAAGTGCCAATTTGGTACGATGCATAAGGACCCAAGTTCAAATGTTGGTGAAAGGAGCGTCGAAAAAACAAATGAAGAACAAAAAATTGAGGATAAGCATAGCCAATGTAATTTATCTCATTGTTGTGTCAGCGCATTCACTAAGGTCATTTCCACATTGTCGCCTAACCAACAAGCTGCAATTAGAGAAATTAGGTTTGGAAGCATACTACAATTACGATGTGGTCGCCTAAGACAAGACTTTTGTGAAACACTTGTCCAACAATGTGATACAAAGAGGCATTGTATAGTTTTGCACGGGAGAGTTTTGTTTAAACCCTACAACCTTCAGCATCGTAATGGGGATTAAAGATGGAGGGGAACCTGTATACATCCAAGAAGAAGCGGGTGATATAATTGAACTGCGTGCCAAGTATAGCACGGGTGGAAGCGGAATTGAAATAGCTGCAGTTAGTAAAAGATTGATAGCTAGTGAGAGTAGTGATGATGACTTTAAGATCATGTTTTGTTTGTTTCTTCTAGGAACTGTATTGTGTCCCACAAGTGCCAGCTACATCAATCTGATGTATCTGCATGCCCTAAAAGATGTGCAGTTAATCAGGAAAAAGAATTGGCCTACATGGTGCTTCAACTTTCTGTGGGAGGGTATAGTGAAGTATAAAGATCATCAAGTGAAGTCAGTTAATGGTTGTGTTGTGTTTTTAGATGTATATTTAAGAAATCTTAGATGCCATAATTAATTTGCCAAATATAAAAAATAAAATGACGTAGTCATTGTTTTTTGAATGAACAATTGTTCTACTTTAGTGCTATTTTGTATGATCGGTGCTCTATGGACAGAACAGTATGCCCTGTTAGTGTATGGACCAAAGAAGAGATTCGGCGGTTATTGAATTGGCGGTCAAAGTTTGGGGACATGACAAGTACTGAGGTTTGTTTTATTTTTTGTCTTGTTCACACATGTATTTAATTTTGTTTACGGTAAATTGAATATATTTTGATTGTCATTATGTATGATTGTTGTGCATATTTATTTTAGGTTCCAATGCGTTAATCAAATTTTCTGCAGCTTAAAAGAAATTTCCCTCATTTTGAACAAACCGAAGATGCTGGACCGAGCACTGTTAATATGGAGGAAGCTTTTTTGGTGCTAACACAGTGTGTCCAGAGAATTGAACACAAAATGGATTCGTTCAATGTGAGAATAGAAATGGTTGAGAAGTCTTTGGAGGAATTGAGATCCAAGTCTCTGGTTGGTGCACCATCAAAACAACCATCTGATCCATCCCGGCCATCTCCAAGCTTGAAAATAATAGAACCAACATGTCTAGTTGGAAAAACTGAGCTAACCACTGATGGAAAAAACAAAATGGTAATGGATGACGACGAGGACTATATGGATCGCAGATTGAACCTGAGCCTCGGTAAAATAATGGGCTGGATGAGGACAAGAGAAGGAATTGGTGAATTTCGCAAAGATCGTACCCACTTTGTCGCAAGTTATGTCCATATTCCACCACCTAATCTCCGAGATGAGGTACAATTTTATAACGTTGTTTCTAAAAATTATTTCGATGATAACTCACTTATGAAGTAACTTACATATAAATTTATTTTTTATAAAGGATATAGGCGAACCAGTTGAACTTAGGCAAAAACCTCAAACATCTACTAGTGTCAGTGTCCTGCCAACGCGACCAAGTAGGAATCGTAGGCCGTGTCGATATCAACTTTCACCGTACGATCACGTGTCGAGGGGAGCAAATCCCAAGTATAAAGCTGGTCCGTTTCAAGTTGATGATCCAGTTACGCTGGAAGAATTGAAGCTTATTCAATGTGCTTTTAACAAAGAGACTGACGAAAGGTAAAATTCATAAGACTGAAATTAGTTTTCTGTATATGGTTGTTATGTTATACGACTAAAAAATGACTGTGTTTTCTTTTTAGTGAAATCATTATTTCCAGTTACGGTGAAATTCTTAATCGGCATTCTTTATTGACTCTTTTGCCTGAGGCTTATCTATGTGGAGAGGTATTAAGTTTCAACATTTGGTGATGTCACAGTATATGTTTGTCCTTTATTATATGTTATTATATATCTCAATCAATATGATCACTTTTAGGTGATTTATATGAAAACACATCACCTCACCCTCATTTAGCAGGTGGTGGATAAAGATGTGACAATGAACTGGTATTTACCAACAAGATATTCTGTGAATCTTGCTGGTACTTTTTACATTGTGTTTTGGTTTCTTTATTGACAACTTTCTTATGCAACGTTGTCTTTATTATGTGTAGCAAGCAGTTCTAATGGTCGGAGATGAGGTGGATTGTTTTGCAAGGGCAGCTAGATGTGGAAAGAATTATATGCAACAGGTGCATAGGTGTCAAAAAGTTAGTTTATTAATCTTTTACTTATTTTAATTTATACTAGTGTGCTTGGTGTATGACATTGACAATTGAAATGTCAGATTTATGTGCCAATAAATGATGAATCATGTCATTGGTACCTACTGATCGTGAATGTCAGAAATACAAGTACAAAAATATGGGATTCTCTTCCAGATCCCCGCAGTAATAGAAGACGTCACGATCAAGCCATGCGCATTGTATCTTAAGCATGTTCTTTTTTTTTCGTGATCTATTTAACATTATCAGTTATGTATATTGTGTTATATTCACATCCATAATATTGTCTGGTTTTCGACATTACTGACAGCTACATTCCTTGGATTGGATTCTGCAGCCCCAATTGCCAAGCAACACGCAACACGTGAAGTTCCAAGACTTTCCAATCAACTGGGGCATTGGAGTTCCAAAGCAAAGGAATGGATATGACTGTGGGGTTTATGTGATAAACTATATGGACAGCCCAGAATTTATTTCGAAGAAATCGTCAACTTTGGTACGACTATGCCAAACTTGTTTAATGGTTAAACTCAAAATTTTGTTAACTTCATAATTATATGAAGTTATAATATTACTTTCACATAATTATAACTTCATAATTATAATTATGTGAAAGTAATATTATTAAAGTAATATTATTTTCCTTTCAAATTGACTAGTACACATCTGACGATACACAGGGTAGGCTAGCCATTCAACTAATTAATTCTACATTGAATGAAAATCGAGATAAATTGCTGGAACTAAGCAACGCTCAGTTTGCGAATCATGCTGCAATGGTGAACCTTGTATCCTCTCAAGTGCAAAAGCCATCTCACCAACAAAGCGACAACATTCATAAGAAGAAAAAAGTTAACACGAGAACGCGCGCTTAGATATCGAACCACACTAGGGAATGATTATGCAAGTGATTGCATACTATTTTTTTATTGTAAGTTATTTGAAACGTGTTGGGAGGTCATAGCGTGACTTTTTTTGTCTTCTTGATTACGATGGTTGTAAAATGAATTTTGATTGAGAATTATCTTTAAATTTATGACATGGTTATGTATTCTCGGCCGAGACATTATTTAACTATAATGAACATATGTATGGTAACAGTGTTCGTATCTCATCATTTGATACTGAACTGGTTGTCATGTTGGTACATGATAGTGGAATTCAAATGGTTATGCAAATTGACTCACTATAATGGCACTGTTCCATGAGGCCACCAATAGAAAACATTAGAAAATTGGTTGCTTGCATGAGCTAACAATGTTGGATTGACACCAGTAAAGGCTCTAGGATTCTGGGTGCTTGATGAATCGAATGCGGCAAAATCATTTCCATCGACACTAAAATCAATACCATGAAAGTTATTTGCAATGAAATATCCAACAATGCAATAATTAAGTTAATTATTGTAAACATTAAACACATGATAAAGAACTTGGGACATACCTTAGTTGAGTGCTATCATTCCCTTGAATAGGACAAGTTCGTGCTGTATGCCCAACCTGACGACATTTTCCACACTTTCTAGAGCTTTCTGCTACACATTTCACTTTAGACATGGCGCCTTTGGTCTTTACAACTGCAGGATTACGAACTTTTGTTCCCATCCGTACTTTTTTATTTGGGAGACCGTCTCGTTTAGATTGTTGTTCATAAGTTAATGTTAGCCGATAGATTTCCACCAACGTATTTTCGTAGGCTTCAACGTTTTTTGCTGCATTGTAGCACATTTTATTACAAGTTGCAGACAATTCACTAAATCTAGCCACCTCTAAAACATCGGTGTCAACTTCTGGTTTTGTGGTCCTACAAGTATTGTGCTCCTTGGCTTTTTTTTTTCTATCTACGAAGAACCATATTGTCAGGAATTTTTTCAATTTGTTTAACTTTTAAGACATGAAATATATGCCTACAAGAAAGCCCAACGAACTTCATCATTTGACAAGAGCACTGTATGTAATTTTCTTGTAGATTGTGGATGACATTCCACCATGTTGCTGGTGTCCCAAATTCAGTGACTGTGTACAAAGCAGCATCGACAGTTTTGACAGTTTTTACTTCGATGATCCCGCCTTCTCGCTGCATCTCATCTCTAACCTTTGAAAAAACTCTTAATGGGAACAATTGTGCAGCATGTTTCTCCAGGCTATGTAAGTACGTTCTTAAGACAGGAGCACTGTATTTGGTTTTGAACTCATCAGATGTTTCTGTGGCACAAATATTGCGGAGAGCACGATCAATTTGTGGCACAAACTCATACAATTTTAGTTTATGTTGGACAAATCGGCTAAGATATACATTCATACTTTCACATTGTTGAGTGCTTCGCATACCAGCAAAGAATGTTCCTATAAGATAAGCTTCTGCCCAGTTGTACCACTTCGAATACATTTTATATACCCATGCATGATGTTCAAGTACGAATTCAACCACTACAGCTGACCATTGGGTTTCAAATTCAGGTATCGTCATAGGTGTCAACATCAAATCATAAAATTTTCTCGTAAAGTCTTCGTTTTTCAAATTAGCTTGTGCATTGCGCTCGAGATGCCAACAACAAAGACGATAGATGCACCCGGTAAACACTATCTTTATTGCCTTCGACATTACCTTGTCACTATCAATAATTACAGACACGAGCTTTCGGTTGCCCATAGTGGAGAGGAAAGTTTGCAGCAGCCACGTGTATGAGTTAATTATCTCATTTGCGAGCAAAGCAAAACCAAAAACCGTTGTTCTAAAGTGATGGTTTGTTCCGACAAGGGTAACGAGGGGTTTATGATATGTATTAGTCTTATACGTTGCATCGAATGCCAATACATCACCAAAACACTAATAGTCATAATGAGCTACACAATCAGCCCAAAATAAATTTTGTAGTCTATTTTCATTATCTAGTGTGTACTCAAAGTAGAGCCCAGGGTCATGTTTAGATTTTTTCACAAAGTATGCTATAGTTGTGTCTGAGTTAGAATCTCCAACCTCGGCACGAGTGGAAGCATCTAGCATGTTTTGCATGTCTTTGCGTGTGAACCTTAGGTTTTGAGGCCCTTCTACTTGATCAACCATGTAATCCATGAATTGGCAAGTCTTCACACCAACATGCCTTAATGCCTTTGCTTTCGCAAGCTCTGCATCAGTAACCTTTCGATGTGAACGAATGAGATGAACTTCATTATCAGAAGCCAAAGGATGGTTGTGCTTAGGTCTGAATTCTTTGACGATGTATTTACCAACTGATTCATCGTAATTCACTCGAAATCAAGCCTGACACCCGGTTCGTGTTATAGGCTGTGGTTCTCGCACCCTACTGTAGTTTTGAGATTGTCTTTTATCCCTTAGCCCTTCGAAATGACAAACCCAACGTCGAATTGTGATTCGTCCAGACTTTTTTCTGCGCCACATATCATCTTTTCTAACACCAAATCTAATCATTCAGGCATAATTGTTATACCACAGTTCTGCATCTACTACTGAGTCGAAATGACTGCCAAGAATGTCTGATGCCTGTAGACTAACCTTTGGAGCAATGGATATTCCTAGGTTGCTATTATTATGTGGGCTGCTCATATTTAACCCCTGTTCAACCAAAACTTTGTTAATAACATAAGTCACAACCTTTATCTTAATAATTTAATATAATAATAAATATGAAACCATCTATGGGAGCACAAATCTACTACTTAAATTATAGCACATACCTTTGTTGGAGAGAAACCTGACTTATGAAAAGTTGAAAACTAGGCACCAGAGATGTTCAACGAGATTTTAGAACAAAACATTTGAGACTATGTTTTGGAGTGACTGTGTTTTTTGTGAATAAGTCTTGTACATGAGCCTTAGGATAATCCCTCATTAATACATCACCAAAACACTAATAGTCATAATGAGCTACACAATCAGCCCAAAATAAATTTTGTAGTCTATTTTCATTATCTAGTGTGTACTCAAAGTAGAGCCCAGGGTCATGTTTAGATTTTTTCACAAAGTATGCTATAGTTGTGTCTGAGTTAGAATCTCCAACCTCGGCACGAGTGGAAGCATCTAGCATGTTTTGCATGTCTTTGCGTGTGAACCTTAGGTTTTGAGGCCCTTCTACTTGATCAACCATGTAATCCATGAATTGGCAAGTCTTCACACCAACATGCCTTAATGCCTTTGCTTTCGCAAGCTCTGCATCAGTAACCTTTCGATGTGAACGAATGAGATGAACTTCATTATCAGAAGCCAAAGGATGGTTGTGCTTAGGTCTGAATTCTTTGACGATGTATTTACCAACTGATTCATCGTAATTCACTCGAAATCAAGCCTGACACCCGGTTCGTGTTATAGGCTGTGGTTCTCGCACCCTACTGTAGTTTTGAGATTGTCTTTTATCCCTTAGCCCTTCGAAATGACAAACCCAACGTCGAATTGTGATTCGTCCAGACTTTTTTCTGCGCCACATATCATCTTTTCTAACACCAAATCTAATCATTCAGGCATAATTGTTATACCACAGTTCTGCATCTACTACTGAGTCGAAATGACTGCCAAGAATGTCTGATGCCTGTAGACTAACCTTTGGAGCAATGGATATTCCTAGGTTGCTATTATTATGTGGGCTGCTCATATTTAACCCCTGTTCAACCAAAACTTTGTTAATAACATAAGTCACAACCTTTATCTTAATAATTTAATATAATAATAAATATGAAACCGTCAATGGGATCACAAATCTACTACTTTTATTACAACACATACATTTGTTGGAGAGAAACTTGACTCATGAAAAGTGGAAAACCCCTGTTCTAGAGATGTTCAACGAGATTTTAGAACATAACATTTGGAGTGAGTGTGTTTTTTGTGAAGAAGTCTCGGACTTCAGCCTTAGAATAATCCCTCATTAACGGAGGAAATGTGAGTTTTGTTTTCATCATATTTATTGCAAACCTAACCAACCAAACGTGCTAATTTTAAACGACTAACGTGATAATGAAATATTTATTGACGAGATCCGGTCCACCGATAATAATAACCCGAAAGCCGAATCTATTTTCAAAATTTCTGGGAACTATCCGGACAACCAGATAATTAAACCAGTAAGCTGGTTTCGAGCAGAATGTGATTTTGGAAGCAACCGGCTAACCGATTTTCGCTAACCGGTTAGCCGGTTAGCGTCCTGAATCAAACTACACTCAACCAGCTAACCGGTTTGTGACAACCAGTTTAACGGTTTCGAGCTTCCCTCTCTGGACGCTAACTGGCTAGCCGGTTAGCCGGTTACATTCAGTGTGGTTCTGGACGCTAACCGGCTAATCGGTTAGTGACAACCAGTTAGCCGGTTTTGCGATACACCAACTATTTCTTCTTCTTCCTTTTTTCGGCAATCCGGAAACCACTCTCTCTTTAAAAATCGATTTCTTCCTCTCTCTATCTCACGCCAAAATCCTTCATTTCCACTCGTTTTTAATTCCAATCGATCCGTAAAACTTATTCCCCATCCATTCTTGTGTCCAAAATTATCTTTCAAATCTAGTTTTAACCTCAAAATCACTAGATCCGAAATCAAATCTAGGGTTTGAACCAAAATTTTCTCTCTCTAGATTTCTTCGTCTTAAGCCATTTTCGAACCAAATTGCCTCTCGAAATCTCTTTCAATCCTTATCATCTCCCTTCTCATTGCCTCAGAATCGAGAAATCTGGAAGTTGATCAGTAGGAACCATATCGTTGAGTGGCCGATCATCACTCGGAGCAAGGAAAATGAACTTGTTTTCAGTAAACTTAACCCAAGTGCGATTTTTTCACTCAAAACCTAAGGCATAAACAGCGTCATCCTCTATACCTTTAAACGGTCTACACGATGGTTCATGAATCGGTACCTTAAAGTATTTAATGATTCGGGTAATGAAGTGATCATACGGAAGGGGGCGAGTAGTCAAGGCAGACATTGTCAACATGGTTCGGATGATGGTATATCCCAAGTTAACTAGACGACATCTAAGAATGCAATCGATCAAAGCAATGTCCATGTGGGAAACTTCATCCAAATGCCCTGATCTAGGAAGTACAATGGACTGAATAAAGCGAAGCAAAATTCGAGTTTTGAGACAAAGACATTGGGTGCGAAAATTAATAGTACAATCTTCAACAAATAGATCATTTCGCCGGCATATATTACGAACAACGTCAACATAAACATAACTGGCAATTTTGGGAGATTTCCTAATCGAAAAAATTTATAGGCCAAAATCGGATGATCCTAATATTGAATTTAACAGTGAAACATCAAAATCAATAAAAATTGCTCCAACATTAGTGATTACTCGAGTCTTGTTCTCCTCGGAAATATTCATATTTGAGTAAAACACTTTCACCAAGTTGGGATACACATTCTCCTCAATCATAAGTGCATTAATCGAACCAACATCTCCCAACAATTGAAATAAATTTCTATGACTAATATTGAGACTATGAAGCCAATCCGATAAAACGTAAAACGTAGAGAGTACCTCACGAGTCATGAAATTTTGGTGAAACTGGTTGACTAAATGCTTCTTTTGGAAGTGTGCGGACTCAAAGTTGGATTGAGTGGAGGTGCCCCATGCTTGTCGTGACTGTTTGGTTTTTTGAACCATTTTCTTCGCCTTTTCCTCGAGCCGGCCGCGAGCTAGATATGGTGATTTTGAGTGATTTGAAGTGAATTTCAAGGCCAGCGTCGACGTCAAGATCCTCCAGTGTCTACCTCTGCTCATGCTGACTCTGCACTTGGTTTACCACCTCACGAGCCTCCTGTTTTTGAAGAGGTCACTCTTCACCAGCTTATGGATCAGGTGAGGACACTCTCTGTGTGGCAGACTGAGTTTCAATAGTGGCAGACTGAGTTTCAGCAGCAGCAGTAGCTCATTTATGGTCAGCGTCTCCTCTTTGAGCACTTCGGCATTCCATATTCGTATCCACCTCCATCACCACCATCCTCACCACCTCAGTAGCCTTTTGTGCTTGTATTTGGACACACCAACATTTCATTTAATGTTTTATGTTATTTTTTTTTATTTAGAGTTTATGGATGATTGTTATGTTGTATTATATATCTGTTTTGGATAATGCGGATTTGATATAATGGTTGGTTATGTTTTTCACTTATATTTTTAGATTATGTATTTATTTTTGATGATATGGATTTGCTTTGATTGTTTGTTATGTTCTTTCCTTATGTTTTAAATATTCATTTGCACTTATGCAGGGGGGACTCTTTTAAGTCTTTTTGAGGTTAGTCTTTAACCTTGCATTCTTTGATTTTAATAAATACTATTTTCAATTTCGGATTTGGACCTATTTGAAAGTATTTAAATATTTTGGGCCATTCTATTTTTTCACATAGTTTGGTGATATCATAATTTTAGAAAGTTTTGGGATTAACAAAGTATAACTTAGAAATTTCAGAAATTTGACTTATCTAAAAAGATTCATAACGTTTTGGGTCATAAAATAGTTATATAAAGTTTGGGGTCAAACTATAATTTTAGAAAATAATTCACCGTGTCAATTCCTGTAGCAAGCGGCAAATCAGATGTTTTGAAATTCAAATTTTTGTTATAACGGTAACATAAAAGCGGCTAACCAGATTTCATAAACGGTAAGCCGCTTATCACAAACAATTCGTGTGTTTGTTTTTCTTTTCCCTTATTGTGTTTTTATCAAATTTATTGCTGTCGAATTTACTAAGGCTTTAGATTGGATATTTGTTAGGATAAATTTTAAAATACCAATTCAACCCGAAACGATCGAGAATGTTCGAGAATATTTTTTTATTTTGCCTTTATCCAAAACATGCAACAACTAACGTCAAATATGCAATCGCGACGCCGGAAATGCAGCAACTGATGTTAAACATGAAACTTGCAACACTTTTACGGCAAATATACAACTTATAATGTAAAGTTTGCAACATTGACGTCAAATATAAAACGGCTGAGAATATTCTTTATTTTGGTTTTATCTAAAACATGCCACAACTAACGTCAAACATGCAATCGCGACGTCAGAAATGCAACAACTGACGTTAAACATGAAACTTACAACACTTCACGCCAAATATACAACTGATCACGTAAAATTTACAACGTTGACTTCAAACATGAAACAGCCGAGAATATTCGAAAATATTCTTTATTTTGGTTTTATCCAAAACAACAACAACTAATGTCAAACATGCAATCTCGACGTCGGACATCCAACAACAGACGTTAAACTGACGTCAAACATGAAACGGCAGAGAATATTCGAAAATATTCGTTATTTTGGTTTTATCCAAAACATGCAACAACTAACGTCAAACATGCAATCTCGACGTCGGACATGCAACAACAGACGTTGAACATGAAACTTGCAACACTTCACGCCAAATATACAACTGATCACATAAACTTTGCAACATTGTCGTCAAACATTAAACGGTCGAGAATATTCTTTATTTGGCTTTATCCAAAATATGCAACAACTAACGTCAAACATGCAATCCCAACATCGGAAATGCAACAATTGACTTTAAACATGAAACTTGCAACACTTCACGCCAAATATACAACTGATCACGTAAAATTTTCAATGTTGACGTCAAACATGAAACGACTGAGAATATTCAAAAATATTCTTTATTTTGGTTTTATCCAAAACATGCAACAACTAACGTCAAACGTGCAAACCCGATGTCGAACATGCAACAACAGACGTTAAACATGAAACTTGCAACACTTCACGCCAAATATACAACTGATCACATAAATTTTACAACGTTGATGTCAAACATGAAACGACTGAGAATATTCGAGAATATTTTTTACTTTGACTTTATCCAAAACATGCAACAACTAACGTCAAACATGCAATCGCGACGTCGGAAATGCAACAACTGACATTAAACATAAAACTTGCAACACTTCACGCCAAATATACAACTGATCATGTAAAATTTACAACGTTGATGTCAAACATGAAACGGCCGAGAATATTCGTTATTTTAGCTTTATCCAAAACATGCAACAACTAACGTCAAACATGCAATTCCGACGTCAGACATGCAACAACTGACGTTAAACATGAAACTTGAAACACTTCACGCCAAATATACAACTGATCACGTAAAATTTACAACGTTGACGTCAAACATGAAACGGCCGAGAATATTTGAGAATATTCGTTATTTTAGCTTTATCCAAAACATGCAATAACTAACGTCAAACATGCAATCACGATGTCGAAAATGAAACAACTAACATTAAACATGAAACTTGCCACACTTCACGCTAAATATACAACTTATAACGTAAAATTTGCAACGTTGATGTCAAACATGAAACAACCGAGAATATTTGTTATTTTGGCTTTATCGAAAACATGCAACAACTAACGTCAAACATGCAATCCCGACATCGGACATGCAACAACTGACGTTAAACATGAAACTTGCAACACTTCACGCCAAATATACAACTGATCATGTAAAATTTACAACGTTGATGTCAAACATGAAACGGCCGAGAATATTCGTTATTTTAGCTTTATCCAAAACATGCAACAACTAACGTCAAACATGCAATCGCGATGTCGAAAATGAAACAACTGACATTAAACATGAAACTTGCCACACTTCACGCCAAATATACAACTTATAACTTAAAATTTACAACGTTGATGTCAAACATGAAACGACCGAGAATATTCTTTATTTTGGTTTTATCCAAAACATACAACAACTAACGTCAAACATGCAATCTCGACGTCAGACATCCAACAACAGACGTTTAACATGAAACTTACAACACTTTACGCCAAATATATAACTTAATCAAGACATGCAATAGCTAACGTCAAACATACAACCGGGACGTCGGACATGCAACAACTGACATTAAACATGAAATACTATTTTTTTAATTTCTAATTTATTTATTTATTTTTTCACATTTTATTTAATTATATCATATTGGTTTATATTATTCAATTTCTTTATCTTTTGCTATTAATTATATTATAAAATACTTTTTTTTTGACATTTTATTTAATGTTTCCATCTTTATATTGTATTTTTCATATATTGTTTTTAAAAAAAGGTGCAACTAGTTTGTTAACCAGCTGCACCAAGTCTTTGGCTGCTATTTGGCACTCTTTTGAGAGCCCGACATTATAGCCAAACCCATTAACTTGACGTGTGTATCAGAATGAAAAATCACACTGACAGTGGTTTAGCTAACCAATTTGAATTCTCTCAGGCACCATCATTATCCTCTGATCGGTTTTCATGATTATCTTGTCTTCGTGCTCTTGGCTAGAAATTATTCATCATAAAAGAATAATTTCTGAAAATGGAAATTCATGGTTAAAATAATTAGATGACTCGCAAGACTAACATGATATTTCCAGTGAAGATAGCAGAACTATTATTCTCACCAGTACTCATTAAAATAATTGCTCGGACTCAAGACAACCATATATCTAACTTTCGTCGAGTAGATTAGGCATAAACTTCTGCTGGCTTGTGCCTGCAAGAAAAACTAATATCATTTTTTTTCTACATCACGATTGGATTAGCTAGCTAGAAATAACAATCACCATACGCATATAAATTACAACTTAATTAATTACCAGTGGGGCGATGGTAATTGTAGCGGGTTTTTGAGAATTCCTCGAGAGTACTCAAGAGCCTTCTAATCAATAATGATATTGAGAATGCGGGATATCTTATGCCAATGATCTCCTGTATCATTTTTGTAAAGTTTTTCTAGGTTAGGACATCCCCAGATCTCCAATTTCTTCAGTATTGTCTTCTGAAGAAGGTGATCGGGCAGTGATCTTAGTGTAGGGCAAGGAGCAATACTCAAGGAAGAAAGACGAGGCATGATTTCTCCTTTTATTGTGACTCCGTAGTCCCACTCTGTCAGTACATACATATCCCAAAACTGAACCATTTTCAATTTAGGAAAAGCCACGACAAAGGAGGAGGCACGGTCATGATCAATTTCTACTCCCAAAAATTGATCATCTACTCTTTTCACGTTGCCCATTGAGTAGAAATACAGTTGCTCAAGAGATGGCAATTTTCCCAAAAGAGGCAAGTGCTCGCAACTTATGCAGTGGCTGAGAGTTAAAATCCTTAAATCGGTCAATGACATCATCCAATGGGGGTGTACGTTGTTGCCTCTGCATTGATGTATCCCTAAATGCTTTAGATTTGGAGGTGGCTGTAAAGCTTCAAGAACTTCTTCATCATTCTTTCTCTTCATTTCTTCATTACCATGACCAAAATAAAGGAGCAATTCAATAAGGTTTTTCTTGTTCTCAAGATCTGATCTCCTAGCCTTACCCACATTGCACACTTCACCAAGCCCATATATCTAACAATATCTAAGGATATTAAGGTTTCTCAGAGATTCAAGTCCACATGCTTTGCTACCAACAACAAACTTTTCTACTCTCCGTTGACTGGTCAGTCTCTCAATTCCTGCTGGCAAGTATCTTAACGATTCAGTGCCGCAATTTAGTAAGTACATCAGGTTTATCAACTTTCCAAACCTTGAGGTAATTCTTTCAGATCTTGACAACTTTCAACATTCAAAAGCTGTAGATTATATAACTCACATAACGCCTCCGGAAGTTTTTCTATCTTCAAACGGGACAAATTAAGGTATCTCAAATGCAATAATTTTTCTATATTTTTGGAATTTCTTTTGTGAAATCGTTCCACGACCACATTTGAAACATAGCAAAATCTAATGCCCTTAAAACATATTAATTCATCGAATAACTTGGGTAGGACCTCAGTAAGCCAAAATTCATCATCGCCATTATCATCAATTAAGAGGCTACGCAATCTTTTAATAGAACAAAAGGAGATAGGAAATGGAGCCCCTTTACCAAGCTTTACCATTGAATGATGAACATTCTACCCTCAAGAGGCTATAAATGGTTCTTCACGACCATCTATCTCTACCGTAAAACACTCGTTCTTACTTAAAAATTGGGCAAAATCATGTACTATATCATGCATCTTGCAAGATAAGATTTCATCATCATCATTTTTCACAAATTCTTGAAAGAATGAGCGTCTAGCTATGCTGTCAAAACACTCTTCACCGATGATATCCATCTATTTATTTGGTCTTTGACTAAAGTAACCTTGAGCCATCCATAATTGAATTAATTTCTCTTTATTTATTGTGTAGTATTTTGGAAAGACAGCACAATATGAGAAAGATCGTTTTATCATAGATGGCAAATCATTATAACTCAACAATAAATGAGCCAAAAGACCTCTCTCAATCTCTTCTAGTTCCCACATCTCACTCTCAAAAATATCTTTCCACGCTTGTTCAATACCTTTAGACCGCAAGAGACTCTCAATTGTCTTTATAGCTAAAGGTAAGCCCTTGCACTTGCCTACAATTTTTTTGACCAATTTTTTCTAATCTTTCATGTTTCTCATTGAACCTACCAAAAAATGCTAACTTCTTAAACATAGACCAACATTCATTTTCAGACAATTGCTTGATTGAAATCATGTCAATTGATCCCATTATTTTGGCAACAGTTTCATTACGTGTTGTAATCAAAATTTTACTTCCTTTAAGACTGTACTTTAAACAATGGTACAATGGCTCCTATTTATTATATTCTTCATTCCACATGTCATCTAAGATGAGAAGAAATTTTTTTCCCACAATACATTCTTGAACACATAGTATAAGATATTGCATCTTGATTAAATTAGAGGCAAAACCTGTTACAACTTCAATGATGGCTCTAGCAATTCTGAACTCATCAAACGACTTTAATACACTGACCCAAATTCTCTTATCAAAATTTCTCACAACCTCATCATTGTTATAGGCAAGTTGAGCAAGAGTTGTTTTCCCAATACCTCCCAACCCAACAAGAGAGATGATAGGAGGGCCATTTTGTTCATGACTTTGCTCACTTAACAGCTTACTTATGAGTTCATTCTTCTCGTATTCTCTACCAAATATCTCAGATTCATCAACTATAGAGGTAGTTTGTACTCGCTGATCTGGTTTCTCAACGATAGTACTCTTACTGTCATTCACATCAAAATCAAACATGTCTTTCTATTTGGCAATGTCATCAAGAGTTTCATTGATTTGTTTTATATCTTGAGAGCAATGTCTCGAGATAAAACAAATATGAATAGTAATACCTGACTGGAGGTTGAAGACGAACTGGGATGACATGTCGGTTAATATCGATGCAATAAACGACAAATCATATTATTAGTTACCTCACAAATGACAGTCAGTTATTACGTGATTACATGTCGTTAGATTTAAGAATATAAGACTACTTGTCATTCGAATGATGTATACGATGACATGTCATACATTTGGTTTATTTATGTACGACTTGTCATCTTTGTATTTAAATGTTAAACGACATTCATTGGAAGCCGATTCAACGTTGTGAATTTATGTATGCAAAACATAAATTTAGGGTATTTTTGTTATATTTGACTTCTGAAAATATTGTCCACATGTAAACATAATATGATAATGTCATATTAAAATTTGTATGCATTATGTTTTATTTAGTTATTGATGCATGCAATTTTGAATGAATAACTATGATGTTTAAAAAAAAAATACTAATGTCAAGTGATCTAATATGATTTTAATTAATTAGGCAGTGGCCACAACATCCTTAATTATGTAAAATTATATATTAAGCATTTTTAGATCACATATAATATAATGACATTAATTGTGATTAAACGTATTTAATATAATATATTTTTCCCACATGAATTTATATTATATTTGTATGTTTAATTAGGATGAAATATCAAACTATTTTGGTAGTGTACCCACATGAATTAAGAATTGGAATATGGTTTGATAGTTTTATCATAAAGATATATATGAATCTACCTTAATTAGAACTTTAGCCACAGACAGGTTTTATGTCATTTGATTCATATTTTAACATGATTTACATTGGTAAAACATGATATCTCTATATTGGCCTAAATTTATAATATAAGCATGTGTTTTAATTTAATGCAGTTGTACAACCTGCGAGTTTTTCTGAAATTAAGTGTGATATTCCCGAGTTAAATGGTGATAATTATAAAGTTTGGAAGGAGATAATTCTTCTTTATTTGGGGTGGATGGATATTGATTATGTTATTCGGAAAGACGAACCACTTATTGATGATAACAACACTGAAGTCGATATAGCTCTTTATGACAAATGGGAGCGATCTTATCGCCTCAGTGTAATGTTCATAAAGACCAAAATCTCTGCTGCCATTCATGGTTCGGTCGATCAATATAATGATGTCCGGGCATTACTAAAGGCAATTGATGGACAATTTATGACTTCGGATAAAGCACTTGCAAGCACCCTAATAATGAAGTTCTCATCCATGAAGCTCACTAGTTTTAGAGGTGTGGGTGAGCACATCATGCAGATAAGGGACATTGCGGCTCAGTTGAAACTTCTTGAGGTTGATATGTCTGAAACCTTTCTTGTGCATTACATATTGAATACACTTCCACAGCAGTATGGGCCTTTTAAAATTTCCTATAATACACATAAGGATAAATGGTCAATTAATGAATTAATGACCATATGTGTTCAAGAGGAAGGGAGGCTGATAATGGAAGTTGGGGAAGGTGCATACATTGTAACACAAGGAAAGAACAAGTTTCAAGCCAAAAACAAAGGGAAAGGCAAAATACCTCCGCAGGAATAAATTAAAAAACAATCCAAGTGCTTTTTCTGCAAAAAGAAAGGACACATGAAGAAGGATTGTCCCAAATTTCAGAAATGGCTTTAGAAGAAAGGTAAATCAATCTCTTTTGTTTGTTATGAATCTAATATGGTTGATGTTAATCATAACACATGGTGGATTCACTCTGGTTCTACAATCCATGTAACAAATACCTTGCAGGGTTTACAAAACCTAAGGAAGCCATTGAGAAGCGAATAGTACATCTTTTCTGGAAACAAGATGCGTTCACATGTGGGGGCAATCGGAACATGCAATTTGATTTTAAGCAGTGGTTTTGTTTTAGTTTTCGAAAAGATGTTTTATATTCCAAGTTTTTCTAAAAATTTGGTTTCAGTTTCAAGGCTTGTATCACTTGATTTTTCCTTTAATATTTCAAATAAGTTTTGTAATGTACATTATAATTCTGAACTTGTTGGGAATGATACATTATCTGATGGACTTTTTCGTCTTAATTTGCAAAGCAATACCTCTTACACTTCAATGCATGTTCACGCTGGTATTAAACGGTGTGTTATAAATGAAAATTCCTCTATTTTATGGCATCGGAGACTCGGTCATATCTCTATAGAAAGAATCAAAAGATTAGTAAATGATGGAGTACTTAAAACTTTGGATTTTACTGATTTTGATACTTGTGTGGACTGCATAAAGGGAAAGCCGACCAACAAGAGAAATAAAGGTGCTCAGAGGAGTTCAGAAATATTAGAAATTATATATTCATATATTTGTAGTCCAGACATGGACTCATATGGTCAGAAATACTTCATCTCTTTTATAGACTATTACTCACGACACATGTATCTCTACTTACTTAATCATTAAAGTGAAGCATTAGATACTTTTAAGGTATTTAAAGCAAAAGCAGAAGTAGAGAAATAGTGCAGAAAGCAAATTAAGATAGTGAGAACTGATAGAGGTGTGGAATATTATAATATTATGGTAGATACACTGAGAATGGGCAAGCACCTGGTGCATTTGTAATGTTTCTTCAACAACATGGGATTGTTGCCCAATACACTATGCCTGGTTCTCTAGACCAGAATGGTGTAGCAGAAAGAAGAAACCGAACTTTGCTGGACATGGTGCGCAGTATGCTTAATAGCTCTAAGCTTCCTAAATCCTTGTGGATTGAAGCTCTAAAGACGACTGCGTATATATTAAATCGAGTTCCAACCAAGGCAGTTTCTAAAACGCCTTTTGAGTTATGGAAAGGTTGGAAACCGAGTTTGCGACATATACATGTTTGGGGATGCCCGTCAGAAGTGAAAATCTACAATTCACAAGAAAAGAAGTTGGACCCAAGGACCATTAGTGGGTATTTCGTTCGATATGCTGAAAGGTCTAAAGGGCACAGATTTTACTGTCCATCTCATAGCACTAGAATTGTGGAATCAATAAATGCAAAATTTCTTGAAAATGACTTAATCAGTGGGAGCGATCTATCTCATAATATTATTTATGAGAAAGATCATTCAGATACTCAACCTTCCACCTCAAATGATAGATTGATTGTGATTCACAACATTCCTCAAGTTTAAACATGTGTTGTTCAACCAATTGTTGAAGTTCCACAAGTTGCTGATAATAATCCAGTAGATTAGGCTACTCAGGAATTACTTGAAACCCTTGAACAACTAGTTGAACAACATGCTCCTCAGGAGAATGTTGGTCCAACATTAAGAAGATATACTAGAATAAAGAAAATAGCAATTTCTAGTGATTATAAAGTGTATCTACAAGAATCTGACTATAATATTGGAGCCAAAAATGATCATGAATCTGTTTCACAAGCCATGAATTCCAAAGAATCATATTTATGGTATATGTCATGAAGGAAGAGATGAATTCTATGTCATCCAACGGAGTCTGGGATCTTGTTGAGTTGCCTAATGGTGTAAAAGCCATAGGATGTAAATGGGTCTTTAAGACAAAGAAAGACTCATTGGGCAACATTGAAAGATATAAAGTAAGACTCATTGCTAAATGATTCACTCAGATAGAAGAAATCGATTACACAGAGACTTTTTCTCCTGTATCAAAGAAAGATTCTTTTCGTATAATTATGACATTAATTGCTAATTTTGATTTGGAACTACATCAAAGAAAAAAAACATTTCTTAATGGAGATCTAGAGGAAGAGGTTTATATGAAACAACCAGAAGGATTTTCCTCTAATAATGGTGAGCATTTGGTATGCAAGCTTAAGAAATCCATATATGGATTGAAACAAACTTCTCGTCAGTGGTATTTAAAATTCCATGATGCTATCTCTTCATTTGGATTTGTAGAGAACCTTATGGATCAATGTATATACCAGAAGGTCAGTGGGAGTAAGATTTGTTTCCTTATTCTATATGTGGATGATATTCTACTTGCATCTAATAATAAAGGATTCCTTTGTGAAGTAAAACAATTTCTCTCTGAGAATTTTGACATGAAGAATATGGGTGATCTTATGTCATAGGTATTAAGATCCATAGAGACCGATTTCGAGGAATTTTGGGTCTGTCTTAAGAAACTTATGTCAATAAGGTCTTGGAGAGATTTCAGATGAAAAATTGTTCACCTAGTATAGCTCCCATTGTGAAGGGTGACATGTTCAATTTGAACCAATGCCCTAAAAATGATTTTGAAAGGGAAGAAATGAAAAATATTTCATATGCATATGCTGTTGGAATCTTTGGAAGATATCAGAGTAATCCAGGTTGAGACCATTGGAAAGCTGCAAAGAAAGTAATGAGGTACCTTCAAGGGACTAAGGATTACATGCTTTTGTTAAGACGGACTGATAATTTGAAAGTAATTGGCTACTCCGATTCAGACTTTGCTGGCTGTGTTGATTCACGAAAATCAACATCTGGATATATTTTTATGCTCGCCAGTGGAGCTATATCTTGGAAAAGTACAAAGCAAACTTTGACTGCTACATCCACTATGGAGGCTGAGTTCATTTCTTGTTTTGAGGTTACCTTGCATGGTGTTTCATATCTGGGCTTAGAATTGTGGATTCAATTTCAAGGCCATTAAGGATATATTGTGACAATTCAACTGCAACTTTCATGGCTAAAAATAACAAAAGCGGAAGTCGAAGTAAACACATCGACATTAAATATTTAGCCATAAGGGAACATTTTAGAGAAAAGAAAGTGGTTATTGAACACGTTAACACTGGATTGATGATTGCTGATCCTTTAACAAAAGGCATGTCACCACAGAAGTTTAAGGATCATGTAGACCGAATGGGACTTGGTTCCATCATGTAATTTTCATTGTATATACAATGTAATATAAATGAGACTCTTGGATTTTGTTTATTGTGATGTTTTCTCATCTTTATGTGCACATTTATTTATATTGAGAAAATATCAATCGTATTGGACCAAGAATAAACATGGGGTTTATTCATTAAGTTAAGTTGTCATAAGTGGTTGGATTTAAGAAAAATAAAACATTGTAATATATGGAAGATAATACTCGTTCTTAGAGGACCTATCGCTATGATTCATGTATTATATTTCTTAAATATAATGAATTGATATATGTAAATATCAAATCAAGTGAAATATTTGGGCCAAGTGGGAGAATGTTGGACACCTGGCTGACACCTGGCTTACAATGTATTAAGAAAAATAATACATTGTAATATATGGAAGATAATACTCGTTCTTAGAGGACCTATCGCTATGATTCATGTATTATATTTCTTTAATATAATGAATTGATATATGTAAATATCAAATCAAATGAAATGTTTGGGGCAAGTGGGAGAATGTTGGACACCTGACTGACACCTGGCTATTGAGGTATATTTCTAAACGAAGTTTCCAACTTTTGGCCCGACATTCCACTGAGTTTTCTATTGCCACATTTAGAAAAACAAATACCAGCTGTTAGATTTATGATAGCTAAGAATTATTACCATCATTTCATCTTTGAAGGAAAGATGATAGAATAAGTAGAAATGGTGGAAATGATTTTGGTCCCTAAGCTTGTAATAAAAAAGGAAAACAAAATTACACCATCACGATTGATTACTGAAGCTACAAAAGTATCAAAATCGGAAAGTGAACATTTGAATAGTCACATCAATGGCTGGAGGTTAGGTTCTCAAACTTCCGCACTGAATTTTCAAAGCATGTTATGTATTATTCGGAAATATGCTTAAAGATCAAGCCAGAGTCTGACACCTTCCTCCTTCACTTGTCTTTGGTCTGCATCATTCAGCACAGCCTGAATGGCTCGAAGATTGCAGGTCAGCTTCTTCACTTCTTTGCCGACACCCGTTACAAGCTTCATCTGTTCTTTTGACTCTTCAACAGCCATTGAAATCAGCTGCTCCAAAACTACAGATACGATCGCATCAACCATGCTGAAAAGGAACAGAAAATATTGTTGACTTGTTGCAAAAATATTGCTGAAAGAAATAAAAGAGCTATATTTGTGGTGATGACGCTGCCATTTTCTTTCGATAACTTATATTGCAAGCAAAAAACCAATTACGGAATATTTTATTATTACAGCTTTTGTGAAAGGAATAAATTAAAAAAGGAAAAAGAAAAAATTCTTTGGTCCTATCGCATCACTTCATGCGAATCAACTAAGAACAAGTTGCCTTAAAATATTTTAAAATTCCTGTCATGTCACCTTAATTATTTAAATCTTAAATGTAACGATTCCTCAAAAGTGCGGATATATAAGTTAAATTATTTTAAGATGGAAAATTCCGATCATGTCACCCTAGTTATTTAAATCTTACATGTAATGATCCCTCAAAAATGCTGATATATTAGTTACTTGTCATATTATTCGACTTCTAATCCTTTGAATTTATTTTTTTGAACATAGTTCTAATTCTCCAGTTGTGATGTCGATACCTATGTATATATGATGTGGCTTTGTTGTTATTCTTTTGTTAACATCACTTTTTCTTGTTACACTTTGGTGGTAACATTGAATCCTTTTATTCTACAATTTCTTATGTAACATAAATAATTCTTTTGTTACAATGGAAGCTGTCACCGAGAGAGTTGAGTCAACTTTGATAAAATTAAGGTTTTTAAAATAATTATACGTGCGCAAAAGGTTAGCCAAAAAAAAAAATTGTATACAATCAATAAAAGATTAAAATTTTTTAATTACACGGTATAAAAAATTCACTACAAGACAATAATTTTATTCGTCTTTTATGCCTTTTGTGTTAAATTTCTGTCATTTTCAATACATATTGTATTATTCAAGATATTTCAGTTGAGATTGAAATGAAACAGGGAGGTAAAAATGGTCATGGATACATGTTTAGATTATCAAGAGATTTACCTCTTGTTTTAGTTATATATATATGATGCTGGATTAGAAGGATAAGGCAAGGCACATTATCTCTTCTTACAAAAAGAAACTCATAGACAAGAAAACTTTTAAAAGTCCGTCAGAATATGGTATCAAAAAACTAATAATAAATTTTAGGTGGCTTCTATAGGAGTTGTGGCAATTATGTATATGTAAACGTGTAAAACGAGAAATTGTAAAATATCTCTAAATTGCCATACTAGATAGAATAAGTAAATAATATTATGACATGCATGTGTTCATTTTAGAAAATCAGCATATAAGTAGTACTTAGATAACATTCAACTACATATATCGTATATATATTAATTAGTTGTATTATCTCTAATGTATTATAGAATTAATCGTGTAAGGCACAATAGGTAACCACTAATTAGCAAGTACTTGGAACATATACATATTATTGGGAGTCAAGGTCATTTGGGATTTCATCTTTTTGCCACCGCATTAATTTCCAGGGAATTTACAATGGATACACTACGATGGCATTTTAGTCAAGTCGAAATATAAATTAAAAATAAAAAAAAGTGAAATCAAAATAGTTATTCGTTACAGTGAATTCAACTTCTATCTGCATAAAAAAAACATAATAAATGCAACATTAGAAATAAAGAAAACAATAACGAAAGCAACGCATTCAACACAGTTAAAAAAAAAAGAATAAGGTGAGGTGAAATTAAATTAATTCGAATAACCAAAATTCTTTTTTTTTTAAAAAAAAAAAATTGTATACAATCAATAAAAGATTAAAATTTTTTAATTACACGGTATAAAAAATTCACTACAAGACAATAATTTTATTCGTCTTTTATGCCTTTTGTGTTAAATTTCTGTCATTTTCAATACATATTGTATTATTCAAGATATTTCAGTTGAGATTGAAATGAAACAGGGAGGTAAAAATGGTCATGGATACATGTTTAGATTATCAAGAGATTTACCTCTTGTTTTAGTTATATATATATGATGCTGGATTAGAAGGATAAGGCAAGGCACATTATCTCTTCTTACAAAAAGAAACTCATAGACAAGAAAACTTTTAAAAGTCCGTCAGAATATGGTATCAAAAAACTAATAATAAATTTTAGGTGGCTTCTATAGGAGTTGTGGCAATTATGTATATGTAAACGTGTAAAACGAGAAATTGTAAAATATCTCTAAATTGCCATACTAGATAGAATAAGTAAATAATATTATGACATGCATGTGTTCATTTTAGAAAATCAGCATATAAGTAGTACTTAGATAACATTCAACTACATATATCGTATATATATTAATTAGTTGTATTATCTCTAATGTATTATAGAATTAATCGTGTAAGGCACAATAGGTAACCACTAATTAGCAAGTACTTGGAACATATACATATTATTGGGAGTCAAGGTCATTTGGGATTTCATCTTTTTGCCACCGCATTAATTTCCAGGGAATTTACAATGGATACACTACGATGGCATTTTAGTCAAGTCGAAATATAAATTAAAAATAAAAAAAAGTGAAATCAAAATAGTTATTCGTTACAGTGAATTCAACTTCTATCTGCATAAAAAAAACATAATAAATGCAACATTAGAAATAAAGAAAACAATAACGAAAGCAACGCATTCAACACAGTTAAAAAAAAAAGAATAAGGTGAGGTGAAATTAAATTAATTCGAATAACCAAAATTCTTTTTTTTTTTCAAAAATAAAAAAAAAAAGTAAAAAGAGAAGAGTAGGTATTAAAATAATGAAAAATGATAACTGAACTAAAGAACGACAAAATGAAGACAGAAATGGCAGTATGTTGCAGCCGTTTAGTGACTTATAATTTACTTTTTCTTGGGCCCACGGAGAGGACAAGAGAGAGAGAGGAGTTGTTTCTGTCTTTATTTTATCTTCTCTCAGTCTAAATAGCAGGCCTCTAAAATAATTTGGCCTGTGTTGTGTTGGTGGGTACCTAGCAATGAAAAATAAAATAACGTAATATTAATTATAAACGAATGGAGATGGTTGCGAACGAAAACGAATGAATTGCACTGGAGGGTTAATAATTCGAGATGATTTTTGATATCATGGATTCATATCATAATCCAAATTAACCACTAATCTACTGGGAACCCAAGTTTTTGGTCCGTACAGGCTCATAAATTTTGAGTAGGCTTTTCTTGGACGGCTGCTCGAGCATGAGTTTATTCAATACTTAAGAAACAAAGAAACAATTTTTATTGTGTAGTATTAATTTGTTTTCATTTCTTCTAGTACACAGTAAGTTACTTCGGACCTTTACAAACCACGGGAGCAAATTGAAGCTGATTATTACCAACATCGTATATGACCAGAACATTTTGTTGATGATAGGCTCCTATTATAGTTAATCTGTCATCCGGGAGCAGTGCAACGCAAAAGTACTTCTCTCCGGCAGTATTGAAAATATAAACATACTCCTTTGGCAGAGGCCAGTCAGCCCCTTGAAAATGCAAGGTCATTGAAGGATAGTCCGTAAAATTTGGATCTTGTCTGTAGCAAAGCTCAAAACCTGTGGCTGTTTGAACTCTTATGAGGTGGAATCGTTCAAAATAAGCCATAAATTGTTCCAGCACTTGCCTGTAAGGAGTTCGTTCCATGGACGTAAAAGCACTCCCAGAGTCCATAATGCAGCCCCCTAATCCTCTATCAACGTCTCTAATCGCAAAAGTATTAGGAGGAAACATCATGCGATGTGTTCCGATGCTAACATCAATCAAATTCAGATAGTAATTAGAATATCCTGGTGCTTGTGGGGTGACAAATGGAGTTGATTGAATTGGTAGTCCACTTGTATCAACGTCTCCGAATGTCAGCGTGCTAGAAGCTAGAGGATAGACTAAACAGTACGAAAATTTATGATTGATATCATCTCCTATTTGACTTATTAAAGAAAGAGGAGACATGCTTAATCCTAAGATCCCAGAAATCCTATTATTTTGACCGAAATGGAAGCCTTGGTTGTCATCTGAGCAGCCAAAGACTAGAAATTCAGGAATACTATCAGGAAAGAAAAAGAATAAATCTTCCGAAACAATACCTTTGGTTGAGGCACCATTGACATACCGCTCATCGTAGACACATACATCATTGACACAGCTGAATTCGCGATTATTTTCACACGACGGATCGTTACAAGGAAGTCTACCGTAGGTAGCGGATTGCCTTGGATCGTAAATTGGAGATGTTTGAGGGAAACAATTGATGCAAGGTTGGCATTGCGTCCAAATGAGGTCACTAGCAGTGTCCACTAATAAGGGCTCTTGTGTTATTGGCCTTCCGATTCCTATATTTATGAAATATAAGTAACTCTGTGTGTTCATAGTAATTGGAATAGTATCTGATGGGTTCAGTACTGATGAATTGAGAGTCGAAATCGACTTCAAATAGGAAGCCCTCCTTTTTGATTTTTCAACAAGTCCATGAAATTTTTGTGACTCGTTCAGGTTTTGTGGCTCTAGAGAGTCAATGGGGATGAGCTGTAACCTAATCAATCCATCAGATTTTGAAGCAGTGAAATGGGATTGGGAGAGAAGTGCAAGGCAACAAAAGAAAGTGAGGGCCAGAAAAGATTGATGAATTTGATACATTTTTTTTCCAGGCCAAGCTTGTTTCTCTTGCTGTAACATTAACATAGAATGAAGCTCTTTTTATAATGGTCCGCAGAAACATAATTGATTTCCAGGAAGTTATACGTTTGCTTCACATCACATGTCCTTCATTATTTCTATGTCTTTATTTTACAATATAGGCAAATCCATTCTAATAAGAGTTCTTTGCATCCTGATCCCATATATTTGTCTTTATTTTTAGAATGATTTTATCTCTTTTTACCATCAAGATACTTTCTTCTTGACAGATATATGTATATTTGTTTGAAATTATATTGATATGTAACTACCTCCACTGAGTCTTTTTTTTTTTGGAGAAAATATAGTTATTTTCCATCTCAATAAATTTTCGAGGTGACCTCAAAGGCTTTAAATGAAAAAACCAAAAACAAAAAAGAAAAAGAAAAAGAAATAGAACATAAATTACATTTTCAGCATCAAAGTTAATTTAATGATAGATTAAATACTTAAACAACAAATAAACTTTTTTAAGTAAATAAAATTTCCCCTACTTCTTCACAAAGTCTGGCACGGTGACTTGGGATAGCATGTGAAGCTTCATTTAAACACAGTTTCTAAGGAGAATATTGATACTTTTGTTTTAAAGTCAGTTCTTTTTCTAAACCACCCACCATGGACGTTACAATTGGATGGACAGCAACAATTGGGTATCTTTTTATACTTAATTTTCGAGATTGATTCCTTTTACTGAAGGAAAGGGAATCACATTTTTAGCCACCATGGGAATTCTTGACTTTTAAAAGAGATTGATTAAATATTACTTTCGATTTAAAGCAACTCACTTATTAAAAAAAAAGGGAAGAAGAAGAAGTGAGAGGAACTCAATTTCAGTAACTTCTGGATTTGTTTTAGAGTAATTTGTTTAATGAAAATTTGGTATTTGTTCTCCAATGATATATAGTCAGATAAGTATACATTTATAAATAAATAAAAACATGATGATAACTAGAATTATTATCTAATTATTAAGTATTCTTATGTTTTGAAAAATTCATTAAGATTAATGTTGTGTTTACTAAACTGAAATCGGAATGGGTAAGAATGAGAATGGGTTGGAATTAAAATTGAGAATGAGAATCAGAATAAGTTGTTTATTTGAACTGTAGAAATTGGAATTTGAATGAATTGTATTGTCATTAATGTATTTATTTTGTCTTAAAATCGGAATCAGTCTAAATTAAATTGTTATAAATGACTAAAAAGTCCTTAATAATAATGACAATAATATTCACTAAAATAATAAAATTAATAAATTTTAATAATAATAATAATAAAATTAATAATGATAGTAATAATAATAATAATAATAANTATTAATGTTATTTAAAATATTTTATTTTAAGTATTATTATGATAATTATTATAAAAATAAAGGACCTACTTGCAAATAATGCAAACTTTTGGGTATTTTTCATAAATTTTGTAGCGACCAAAATGCAAACATGACAAAAGTTGATTGAAGGCAATTTGGGAATAATAAAATTTTAATGGAGATAAAATGACAAATCTAGGGAATGAGATTTGAATCTCCCGATCCCCATTCCCAAATTTAGGTGGAGCCCAAGATTGCGATTTTGATTCCTACCTCTATTTTACGAAGTAAACATTATCAATAATTCCAATTCTAGATTCCGATTTCCATGGAAGACGCATTGGCCACGCAAAGATTCTTTCTTTTATAGCATTTCTTTTGGAACTCGATGCCATCACGTTCCTACAGAAGCTCTCCCTCGCCCCTTTAATCCATGAAGTAAACACTTCCTAAGGTTTAATTCTATTGGTTAGTCGATAGCCTTTCTAAGACTGAGGTAATTAGTACAAAAAATGAAGTAATACTTGTATAAAAAAATGTATATAAAAAATTAATGACAAGTTGCTAATTTTGATCTTAAATCGAAGTTCCCATATGCTTATTTGGAAGGACAACAACTAAGGGGTGAGCACATTTTAACATCTAGTGGGAGGTTATTACATTTATCTGTCAAATACAAGAAACTATTTTAATGGTAAAAAGAAATAAAATCATTCTAAAATAAAGATCGAGAAGTACGATGCAGGTACCATAATGAGAAATTTAATTTGCTAAAACAGTAAGTGTTCATCGAAGTTGCAAATTTATGACAGCTAAGAAAAGACAATTTGTCTTTATATTATTGTTGATCAACAATTATATGAACATCTCAGTTGAAAAATGCTGGCTCATAACATAAATTGACGGGGGTTAGTAGTGCTTCCACAAAGTTTTCTTAATAATTTTGGGGTTAGTTTCGTGATGTTGTAGATTTTAAAAGGATAATTTTTAAAAACCTCCCTTGAAGTTTGGGCTCGTTGCAAGTAGATGGCGAGAATCTGTTTATTTGTAAAAAAACACCCTATGTTTTTGTTCCGTTTGATTGCGGTTTGGGTAGTTGTAGGCATTATTGACATTTTGCAATAAAAAAAATCTTTTGCAACTTTCGTTGCCTTGAGATCAGTAACTAGTCATTTCAGTTACTAATGTTCTGACATAAATAAAAACCAAACTTGCAAAAAGAAGTTTGGTTTCGTTTCAAACAATACATTTCTTTGCTATCATTTTTTTAATAATCTTAAAAATTAAAAACTAAAAACGAAAGCAAAAACAAATATGACCACCACCATCATCGTATAAAACCCTGGATACAAAGACGATTTCTTATCATCACTGAGGATTACCGAATTGACGAGTAGCAGCTTATAGTGGCAACGAGCAGCAGCTTACAGTGGCAACGAGCAGCAGCTTACAGTGGCAACGAGCAGCAGCTCCTGCAGCGTTGGTTTCGATTTGAGGATGCACCAGCGGCAGTTTCGATCGCAAGCAGTGCAAGCAGCTTCTGGCAGCGCGATCAGTGGCAGCAACCCGCGTTCAGTGGAAAGACCGTGACTGCGATGGATGTAGTTGATTTGTATGATAATGCTCATCTCATCTGTCATTGAAGATCATTTCAGAGCTTAGTTCAAGTCCATTTGTTTATTGTGAAATATTCCCAGAAGCTACTTTACTTCTTGTCTCTACAAAGGACCGTATTGAAGCACAAACCACAAGCACGAACCACTAGTCCATGATGTATCACAGTGAGTTTTGCCGGCGACCCACAAGCACGAACATCTATGTCGAAGCAAACTAGAGGTGAGTTGTTTGAAAACACACTCTTATCTACTTTTTATTTGTAGATAACTCAAAAAGATATTGTGATTTATATACATGGCTTAGGTAAAATTAGAATTGAAATTAGAAAAATTTGGCTCTGTAATGGCAGTAAAACAAGGCTAATTTTGTTTAATCTATATATAACATTTGATGCATATGGTCGTGGACTTACAATGGTTAAGCCTTAGAGTTTACAGCTTATAGGAGAATTGGTTTTTGGTTTAATATTAGTGGAAGGAATAATAAGAGCCAAGCTATTACAATGGTTAATCCTCCAAGCATAGATATACTACAAAGAAACCCTTTAAATGACTTGACTTCAAAGACCAACATTAAAGCTAGACATTAATAAAACATTGATAGGTTTAAAACACAGCAAAGAGCAATAAAAAAAGTCCAAGTCTAGAAATATTCTTCTTAACTCAAAACTGAACAGTCTGCACTTAACTGATTATAACTTACTGTAGATAGCTCCAAATTTAGATTAGTAAACTTCGTTGGAAAGCTAACAGAAATATCTTTCCAATTATGTATGGTTCGAAAATTAATTCGATCTCATGCAGTGCAGTTTAATTCCCAAAGATGCCCCTTCTGCACAGAAATTCTACTCACTTGATTAATGTAAGAACTTGAACTATGATATTGTAAATCTTTGGAATTGACAGGGATAAAATTGTCAAAAAAATAGGGTTTGTACTTTTCGTACCAACAATTTCAGCTTTTTTTAGTTATGTCAATCTACAAACTATTGTTAAGGGCAATATTGTCTTTGCACAGTCAACTAACGGTCAATGTAAAAATTAACTGACGATAGAGAGTGTTTTACAAAAAATGGATTCTCGCCATCTACTTGCAACAAGCCCAAACCTCAGGGGAGGTTTTTAAAAATTACCCGATTTGAAAATAATTTGTATTAGTTGTGCTATAAAAATAATCAATTGTGAAGAGAATCAATTAAACATTTGGTAAAATTTAATTTTAAAAGTAGTGTGAGTTTTAAAAATAGTATCATACCGTTGATCTGCTATAAAAATGTAAATGACTAAAATGGATTAATGTAGAATAAAATTTATTTACACATTTATATGCATGTGTATATAACATTTGATATTGTGTATATATAATAATTGATAATTAAATAATTTTTTATTTTATTATCTCAATGTAATTAGCAATAATAATAAAATTTTTTAAATTTAATGATTCTATTTTCTAATTAAATAAGGATAGGATAATTATGAATTTTTATAATATATGTGGGGATATAAATGAAATTATATTAAATATGAAATTGATTTTCAAAATTAGATTTTAAAAAGCTATTACTTTTCTACTTTAAAATGGGGTGATTTCGTTAAAAATAAATTTAAATAAAAAAAATTACCAAACACCGAAATTAATTTTTTTAATTTTTAAAATTACTTTTAAAACTCTAAAACGTAATTTTAAACAGTTCCCTGAGGTGCATCCAAAATTTATCCGCGCCAATATGTTTATTCAGGCTAACATTTGGGTTTGGGCCCTGAGGCCACAAAATTATTACGAGCAAATGTTAGATTTTCTGTTGTCAAATTTGATAGAAATGTTTTTAGAAGAGTGTTGCTAGCTATTCATATATAATAAATGCACCATACGTAAGATAATAATGTAAGATATTAAAGTGCTTCTCCTAAACAAGCATATTTGATTATATTATTAATGCAGACTTTGGACTACCTTTACACACGTCTCAGCTCATTGGATTCTTTAGATAGGACTTAAAGATTGGTAGTGCTAATCAACCTTGCTCATACCTATCATACTATCTTCAAGAAAATGGCTCATCTTCAAGCTTTTTCAGTAGCTTGGTACATTTCTTATGTCACAGTGCTTATGTTACTCCATTCCCCATCTTCAAAAGGCACAGGATTTAGCCTTAAACTCATACCCCTATTTTCCCCAGAATCGCCTTTGTATCCTGGAAACCTCACCCAATTTGAAAGAATTCACAAAATATTTGAAATCTCCAAAGCAAGGTCTAACTATTTAGCATCAATGTCCAAGCCAGATGCATTTCTAAATCCTGAAGAAATCTATCTTCGAGTGCATGAAAAGAACTACTTCTACACTGTGGATGTACTCTTCGGAACACCAAGCAAATCAGAGTTTTTGCTTTTCGACACCGGCAGCTACCTCATTTGGACTCAATGCCTGCCTTGTGTAAATTGCTTTAACCAATCAGCTCCAATATTCAATCCAAATGCTTCCTCTACTTACAAAAGGATCCCGTGCGATGATCCCATTTGTCGTAGACCGCCATTTCGATGTGAAAATGGACAGTGTGTCCACCGAATAAATTACGCTGGTGGAGCCTCAGCTTCTGGTCTTGTCTCTACTGAGACCTTCACATTTCCTCTCAAAAACAAGCTCGTTTGTGTCCCTGGTGTAATCTTTGGCTGCTCAAATGACAATCGAGATTTTTCTTTCGACGGTAACATTGCCGGCATCTTGGGGTTCAGTGTGTCACCTTTTTCATTACTAGGCCAATTGAAGAGTACGGCTCAAGGCCTTTTCTCCTATTGCTTGGTGTATGCTTATCGCGAAATGGAGGCTACAAGCATCCTGAGGTTTGGCAAAGATGCAAATATTCAGAGGAAGGATATGAAAACAATTCGAATGTTTGTCGATAGATCGAGCCATTACTACCTAAGTTTACAAGACATTAGTGTTGCTGACCATCGCATTGGATTTGCACCTGGAACTTTTGCTCTTCGCAGAAATGGAACCGGGGGTTGTATGATCGACACTGGGGCTATAGCCACTTTCATCCAAAGGGGTCCTTATGAGGTTGTTATGAGACATTTTGATGAACATTTTACGTCATTTGGCCGTCAAAGAATGCATAACGCATCTGAAGATTGGGAGTACTGTTACAGATATGACTCGAGATTTCGTGCATATGCATCGATGACCTTTCATTTTGATAGAGCGGATTTTAAAGTTGAACCCACTTATATGTATTTTATTTTCCAAAATGAAGGGTACTTTTGTGTGGCAATATCATTCTCTGACAGAAACAGTGTAGTGGGAGCATGGCAGCAACAAGACACAAGATTTGTTTATGATCTTAATACGGGCACAATTCGATTTGCGCCTGAAAATTGTGCAAATGATCACTTCTTGTGAAATTCATGAATTCATCTCATCATCTTTTCTTCTTCGGTGGTGTGATGTCTTGATCATCATTGTAAGGCGAATTGGATGGTAAATAAATTATTATTATTATTATTATTATTATTTACATTGATCAAAATCTTTGCTTTCTTTCTTTAATCAAATAATGGAAGTTTTACTTAATAATTCCCCAATTAAGCACGCTAGATTCGGGGCAGCGTATCCTATTAGTAAAGCTCTGCGGTATGGGCCTCGATCCTACACAAATACTTCTCAAATCAGACAAGACCCTACATTCTACCCTTCGGAGAGTCTACACAAGATTAGCTTCAATCTTGCACAAATATAAATTTCTAAAAAAAAAAAAAATCTTGCACAAATATACAAATGTCGTCATATGAATCATGCCTTAACATTTTTTTTTATATATATTTTGTATTCATCACACATAACAATTCACGTACAATAGAGTGATAGAAAAATTGTTTTCTATACTTTTCAAAGTCTTTTTATTTTTTAGTTAGTTTATTTTTAAAATTAGTTTCTCAATTAAAATACATGTTCAAAGTGTGTTTAGGTGTAAATAGCCCAACCCTATTGTGGTTTGTCATCATTGTTTTCATGAATAACATTACTAAAGAGCTCCATATCTTTTTGCTAATTTTTGTCATTCTTGATTATTATAGCAGCTAATAGTGATCTTATTATTTATTACTGTAGCCCATACATAAGTTTACTAGACTAGCTAATTAATGTTTTTCTTTTGTGTGTGTGTGTCAGGTGCAGACGCCTCAATTTTGTAATGCGGACACCCTATTAAACTATGTCATTTAATAGCATGTCTGCACTAATTCAATTAAATTGTGTGGTTTAACCGCATGTCTGTATGAAAAAAATAAGGGTGCCTACACTAGAAAATGATTGTGTGTGTGTGTG
>MKYO02029413.1:128335-145328 GCA_002013955.2 Citrus medica
AAGATGGACATAGCTATGCATACGAAATTTTGAATATGATCTCAATAGGCATGCACTCCAGTTGATTTGCGCATGAAAATTCTTTTAGATATTGTTAGAGACAAAAAGTTCAATGGATTATTGGGGATGGTATCACTGTTGATTTTTGGTGTTCTAAAAGGCCATATGATATTATTTTATCTCCTCACGAAATCCACTGATTCCTTACTGTTATTATGATTTTATGGAGGCAGATACTTTGCAGAAAATAACAAAATAGAAAAAAAAATCCGATTATAATCTTTAAAAAAAAATCTTGCAAAGGATTTGTATATATATTTTTGGGTTAAATAATATTTTCGAAACAACTGTTTAATGCATGTATTCACGGGAAAATTTTTTTTGATCGTCATGAAAATTGATTAAAAATATATATTAAAAAATATTGTTAAAGAGTGATGCTATGCTTTCTTAGTTGAAATACATAATTTATAACTCAACTAATGTGTCACCAATTTCACTATTTAGATGAGAAACAATAAGATTTAATAACTAACTATTACTTAAGCCAATTAAATAGAAACACGTCAATTGCTACATCAATTTAAATACAAACTAAGGTGACGTTTATTTTTTTGTCTGAAATCTGAATAGATCTGAATTAGTCTGAATTCTGAATAGGTCTAAATGTCTGAATCTGAATAATATGTTTATTTTTTCGTCTGAATCTCGGAAAATAAGTATTAAGTTGTTTTTTTTTCAACTTAAAAAGCTGAAAATATGTACTTTTACATTTGTATCCTTATAAAATTTGAATGTCCAATAAATAATATATTAAATACCACAATATTTTAACATTTATAAGTAAAACTATATTCAAGTGAATACATAATTATTTTAGGAGTTAATATATAAAATACCATAAATTTCAAATTTTATCGTATATAATATAAGAAAGAAAAAACAGAGATATTTTTATATGGGGTAAATATCTATGGGTGAGTTTTGGGATAGACATGAAAAATAAATTATAAAACAGAGATATTTTTGACATTAGCAAGTAATTGACTTAATTCAGATTTCTCCATTAAGTAAAAAGCCAAAAAAATTAGCTTATTTTATTAAGTCAAAATTATCTAAAAATTCTCATTAAGTTATAAAAACAAACACCTCTAATTAACTTAATTAATTAAGTTAAGTCACTTTAAGTCATTAAGTTAAAAAACAAACGCCACCTAAGTATCTTAATTAATTAATTATAATATTATTATTTTAAAAATGAGTATTGTTAGAGAACTTAGTGAGTTGAAAAAAGTGAACCATTCGTTATTAGTTATTTTCGAATTTTTTAAAAATAAAAGCTATTTATCTTAGAAGATGATGTAGTAAAATAATTAACTATTAATAAGTGAAAAAGAGTCACAATTTTTTTTAAAAATTTTTTGTCTATCATACAAATATAATAGTCTAACCTTCTACCATTTATAACATACGAAAGAAATCAATAAAACTTAGAAAGTACTTTTGTTCACAGTCTACATCAATATTCTTATGTTTAATTTTTATAAGATAGTTTTTATTTCCTCTCCAAATTTTTTATACTGTTTAAAAATTTTAAGAAAATAAATAATTTCAAATAATATTGAAATATTGGAAGAAATTAACATGTTTCTTCAATTGATTATATGGAGCGCTTAAATACTTTTATGTGGTAAAATCACGAGTACATGAAAATTTATCAAATAAATATTTGTTATATTCTTTACCTCCTTAGTCTTCAACCTATTGCTTACATTCTTATACTCGTTTTTTGAACTAAAACAAAGATTATTCATTTGTAGATCTATCAAACCTGATTCTGTATATCTTTCCAAAAAAAGAAAAAAAATTGATACATGAAAATATTATATAAAATTATACAACTTAAATAACATAATGGAAAAGCATAAAATAAATATTTTTCATATAAATTTAATTAATTATTTAATTGAATTATAATTATAAAGGATATAATTTAAAAGCCTCAATTTTCCTAGAGCTGGCCTGCTAGGGTGATATATTTGGTTCCATTTTGACCCAAGATCTTCCAAAGCCGTATGTCAAACATGTAACGGATAGAAAAACTTAAAAACAAAGAATAAAACTAACCACAACACAACTTATACGTGAAAATTTCTAAAACTCCTTCACTGAAAGTTTAAAAAAAAAATTACATCACCCACAGATTACAAAATATAAATTTACTTAAATTGCCAGAATCACACCCTCATTAATTTTATTTCATGCTCAAAACTCAATAACACCCAAATCTCTCACTCTCTCAAACTTTGAATAAGAGACTCAGACATTTTGTTTTCCGTAAGAGATTTTATTGGTTGAACGGATGAGAGAATTCTTTCACTGTTTCAATGCCTACAAGAAACTCACTCGATACAATTGGGCCTAATATCTATACAGGTCCAAATATCAAGCTTTTTGACACCATTCCAACTTTGTTATAAAACTCCTCGTTAATTGAAATTGCCTAAATAATTAAAAATAAATTACCTAAATAATTGTTAGGCCTTTTGACACCATTCTAGCTTTGTTATAAAACTCGTCTTTAATTGAAATTACTTAAATAATTAAAAATAAATTAATTCCTCTTCTTAATAAAATTTCAATTAAACACTTAAACAAATTATTCTTTTAATAATTTTTTACATCTAGCTCATTTCATCATTTATTTTTATATTTCAGATTTTAATTGAAAATATTTTTCTGAGAAACTTTTAAGAATTAAGAATTATGGAGATAGAAATTATGTAATGAGAAGAAAATTGATTTAAGATTTTAGGATTTGTATACATTTATAAATAAATAAAAATTAAAAGAAATACTCTTTTTAGGGTGAAATTTTAATGATAAAATGATTGATTTTAATTTATGAATTAAAATTTTATAAATTAAAAGGGGGTATTTTAGGGAATAGAATTCAAAAGTGGTGTTACACAGATTTCTGAGGGGTGTTAAAAGTTCCATTCAGGTCCACAACTAACACAAACTTGGCTCACATTATGCCCAATCAAAACACTGGGCTGAATTTCGCCTTGTTGGAGTAAATCGCAGCGTTTAATGGAGAAGCAGAAAACGGTGCCGGTTCTGGGAATTTCAGCCCTGACAGACAAAGTCTTCCGGACAGACTCCGAGTTCAGCAGAGGAAACTTCTTTTGCCTATTCTAATTTTTGAAATCATAAACACGGAATAAGGAAAAAAGGGAGAAAAAAGAAAAACGAGAAACAAAAATTTGATTTCAGGAAACAAGAGAAACACTTTTCGAGTTCCAAAAAGAATGTCCGATCGAGACAGAGGCTGGGATTTCCATCTGCGAAACTTATCGAACAGCGCTAGAGACTCCAGTGTCGCCACCGACCCCGCCGCCGATCCTTTCGTTCTCCACTCTGTACGTAATTTTCGTTCCCGCGCGAATTCATTTAAACGGTGCGTTTGGTTGATGTCATAGTTGTTTTTCTTCTCTCTGTGTCTCTTTCTGAATAGGTTAAGAAGTTATACGAACTCTGTAAGGAGGAGAAAAACGACGACCTCGTGGCAAGAGTTTATCCGCATATTAACAAGCTATTTCAACGATCCGTTGCTTCGCTTTCGCAATCTCGCACCTCCAATGGCCTTCTCTTGCTGGTATTGCGCCCCCCCCCCCNATTGCGTCCCCCCCAAGTTCTGTTTATTTATTTTAACTTATTTTTGCTGTATTTAGCTTTAATTTGCGTAAATTTTTATTATCTCTATGCAATATATACTTGTTGTGATTATTAGAAGTAGAATCCTACTGTGCTTCGGCTGATTCAGTTATGTATGCTCGTTGTGTAATTGGGAATGATTTTGGCTCCTCTAAAAATGCTTTAGCATCATATAATGTGCTTTTATGCCTATTTGTAGCTTAATGCTGAAATAGAAAATTGCTATTTGGCATCAAAATGTATTTTTGCTACTTTTCTTTCTTTTGGTTTAGAGGATCACTTACATGTTCTTCTGGAGAAGTGATTGATAGATGATGATCTTTCAAAAAGAGTTTTTAAGTGATTACATAAAAAGTATCTTTGTTCAAAAACAATTTCTACAGAAGCAATCGAGTCATATGTTTGTTTATAATGTTCTTTTTTAAAAGAAAAATAAAAATCCTGTGGTTTAACTTTTTTCTGCCAGTTACATTTTGTTAATATTGCTTAAATTTGTTGTTTGCATATTACACAACAGGATATTCTTCAGTTCTTTCTTGATTTTGGGGAAGTGGTTCTACATGATGCTGATCCAAGTATAAGGACGTTTTTCCGTTCATGTTTGAGCCGGTAAAGGATAAATTTGATCATTAAATGATATCTCTGATCATCACTTGCATAAGTGATGAAAGATGTGATAAATATGTATCATATTTTTAGAAAACCATTAATTAAGTGCTTATAAGTAAGAAAAGTAGTGAAAGTGCTTTTTGATGTAGCTCCATACCTATAGATTCCTTTCAGGAGCATTGACGTTGAAATGGGTGTTAAAGTACTGCTTCTTTAGAATTGTTGAGTTATTGTAAAATAGAGGCCATATGCACATAAGCAATGGACAACATACAAAAACTTTAGAATATTATTTTTGGGCGCTAGAACGAAATCCGTGCTCACCACAAACAAGCTTTCTGATAATAGTAGTGCCAAAGTGAAAAATGACGATCAATCTCCTTCTACAATTTGCCTGTGGTTTAGAGTATAGGCCATATGCACACAAGTAATGGCTTTTGCTCATGGATTTGTTTGAACATTATTGTGCAATACTATGTGCAATATCTAATTAGAGCACACCTGTATATTATTCTGATGTTGTTTACAGTGAGTTTGCAGATCCTGTTGTTGCAGAAGCAACCCTTGATTTTATAAATGTGAACAAGAAAAAACTTTTGAGTTCTTTCCCTACCTTGTTGCCACAGGTATGATTTAATATTTATGTTGCTCGTATGTTGTAAGAGTAGGTCTATCCCTAATAAAATTCGGAGCTGAAAATTGTTATTTGGCCGGACATCACACCTCTAAATATTCAACCTATCATCATTTAAAATTGTTTGCAATAAAACTTTAGTAATTCACCCCAATTGTATTCAAATAATGTGAAAATGAAATTTCATTTGGCTTTGGTCCTCTGATTGAATAGTGGAAAGTCAATATAAATCATTGTCGTACGGGTCTATTAGATACAATCAGCACTATTACAGTCATGCAACTCTGTCTGATATTAATGATCTCCTTGCAGTTCTTTCCTCTGTTGCTAAAGCTTATAGCATGGAATGGAGAGAAGTAAGTTCTCGTTTGCAACTGTTATTTTGTTTTTAATTATTAGATAAAATCAATTTTTATCGTTTTGTGTTTCTTATTCCCCAAAATTTAGTGGTGCTGGGTTTTATTCTCGCTAAACTGAAATCTTTGCTCTGGAGAAAGCAACAATCAAGGCTTCCCTTTTCTGAATACCCTCTATCAACTGTAAATTTTGAGGCCATAATTTATTTCTAGAACATGGAGATTTTGGAGTTCTTAATCAATATTTTCCGTGTTGTTGTGGTCTATAAATGGTTTTGTTGTAAAACGTTGATTATGTATTATAGTTTGAAAAAGTACAAAGCACTGTTTAGATGCTTTCTCTTGATAAACTATCTCATTTAGACCAACTTACTCATCTGGCTTGGCAGATTAGAAAAAGCATTCCTGAAGGTTTTTCCAGCTGTGATGTCATCTGCATCATTTCTTCCTCTACTTTCAGCTCTAGTGGATTTGCCAAGTGAGTTTGTACATTTGGCTTACCAACAAACTACTATGTTTTAGTGGAGTGGTACCAACACAATCATTTGGCCTTTTTACACCCCGATTAAAGTAGGGATATCTGTCTTTCTTAGGTTATGTGATTGGAAAGTGTAGGGTTTCAAATGAGACAAGCCAATTCTATGCTGTTCAAGATAAATGCACAGTTTGTTTCATTTCATAAGCTTGAAAGAAATATCCAAGCCTGGCTTTGAGAAAAAAGAAATATCCAAGCCTGGGTTTGAGAAATAAAACTTTACGCTAGGATTAATTCTCTTCTTCCCCATAGACGGTTACTAAAGTAATATACTGCTTCAATGGAAAATTTTCCACTGCTAAATCGGGACGTGTTGCAATGTCAGAAGATTTAGAAACACTAATAATATTTACTTCGTAGCAGCTGCTTCTCCTTAAACTTTTCTTATTATATTTATTTTTTCTAGTAGGCAATGGGTTTTCTGAGTGGCTTACCCCAGTCACTTTCCCTTTCTTTTTCCCCTTTTTAATGAAGCCCTTTGGGCAGATATCTTGTTATCTTGATAGTGGCTCTGATTATCATGGATTGTCAAGCAGCATTACTCTAAAACTAACTTCATTTTAAACTTTTTTACCCCTTGTTTGTCTGTACTAGTTTTAGTTGTGGCCTTGGAGAAGGTAGAAAAGAGTTCAGGATCATTAATTGGAAGCAGCATAGCTACAATCCAGAAGAGTACGGCCCCTGAGGTTACTTTTGAGACCTTTGGAAATACATGGATCTAACCAGAAATTTGTGCTTAATGCAACTAGTTTTACTAAATGCATATAAATGCAGATGCTGCTTGCACTTATGGATGAAGCCTATACTGGTTCAACCATAGCAGATGGAGGGGGAGACTCTGAATCAGAGGATAGTAATACAATAGATGTAGCTGATCCTCTGTTTCTTGAACTGCTGAAGGATGAAAATGATGGCCTTGCTGTATGGTTCTTTCCATGTCTGTTTCTATTTTGCTACCAGGAAAATGCAAATGATAAATTTTCTCAATGAAAGAATTTTTCATCTTGTTGACAGTGTAGAAATATGGTTCTGTCTTACAGATCAAGAGCATTCTCATATATTCTGTTTCTTCTTTTCTTTTTTTTTGACAGTTTTATCTGTCATCTCAGTTTGGTTATTTACCTTCTCTGGATCCACCTGTTGCAGCCTTTCTTAATTACAACTTGTGTATTATTTCTTTTCCCTATCAGTGGATGCAATAAGTATTTGAATTGAATTCACATACAGTTTCAAAGCTATAAAATCATAGATTTTATTTCATTTTCCATATTGGGTTGAACATCTTTCGTGGACGGATGGGTGAAATAAGTTGACAGTGTAATTATGCTTATATCAGGAGCGACACTGGGCTTCTCCTGGAATGGCTGCAACATTACAAGCTGCAATAAATGCCCCTCCGTCTGATAGGTTGAAACAGATATTGAGTATGACGCCCCAGCTCCTGGACGTATATTTTGCTATAGCATTGCGAGATGTCAATGATTGTATGTCTATACTTCTGTGAATCTTCATTTAATGTGGGCAAATTTCCTCTTTTTATGAACTAATAATCTGAAAATTGCTATTGTAATGAAAAAAAGTTGTATTGCTTTCTGGTCAAGGTGATGGCAATTCTGAGATTTTCCCTCTCTTTGGCAGCCTTAATCTGTGCATTGATTCCCCAGCTTATGGCAAGAAATGCTGCTCTGTTCCTTGACAAAAACTTTTCTTACGAGGTACTACCATATTTGGAAATGTTGTAAGATTCCATTTTAGTTTTTGCTTACTGCAAAAGCAATAATAAGATCTGGAAGCAGTGCATTTATGACATGTCGGGACTGGTAAGATCCACAAACTTGGAGTATGCATATTTAGGGAAGGTCATGTTCTTTATTTCTGCCGCTTAAGGTTTCCAAAAGTAGGCAATGCATAAATGCATTGAAAAGAAGAAAATTATCTAGTAATTCACCAACACCTGCAACAGGATATAAATTCTTTCCTCTTCACTGAAGTATGGTAATTAATAAATTGTTTTCATTGTTACTGTTATTATTTGACCGTTGCCTTCTAATATTTTCTATTTATATATGCTTGTAGGTTCGTAAAAGGCTCTTAGAATTCTTGCTTGCTGCATTTCAGCGATCTCCAGATTTTATTGCGCTTTTGAAGGTATCGTCTCGCAAAATATTACCTTATAGTAGATATCTTATAATTTATATATTTCAACCATTTGATATTCAAGAGCTCTTCCAGTGCATGGTATGTTTGGGCATTTGACTTAAAACCTGAAGTACAAATCTTTTGTCAGATCATTGTGCAAAAGGCGGGAATCTTTATCAGGAGTCACTAACACTTACAAAAATTTGTTCATCCATAATTATACTTGGAAACTTCTTTTGCATGGTTGTTGTCAATGAGTAATTCCATAATTGAATATTGAAAATGTGATTGTCATTTTCATGCTGTTGGCATGATTTTATTGCGCATTAGAGTTTTCTTCTCTTGAGATTGTGAAATTCTGCTGGCCAACAGCCCATAAACTTAGATATCTGTTTTAGAGAAGCCAGACGTTTAGAGGATTTAATGGCAGTTCGCTGTGAGTTCTTTTGTATGGGTCTGCATTTATAGTACTGGCAGTGCCTCCACTCCCAGGAGTCGGATAAAATATCTGAGTGATGGTTGGCAAGGAAAGTATTATAAATTATTTTAACTGTGCATTTCACCAACCATATTTCTGGTAGATTCTATTCCAACACATCATCTTTTATTGTTGATGACAATTCAGTTTAACTCCTTTGCAGAAGCCTATAATGGACAGACTTGCAGAAGCCTATGATAGCCCTGCTAAGGTTGGTTGCTACATCCCTTTGACTGTAATGAATTTTGGTTTAGAGAACAATTTGGTTAATGTTTTCCTGCACAGATGGAGTTGGCTCTACAATTGTGTTGGGCCATTGGGGAGCACGGCGGAGGTGGTGCATCTCACAAAGATGCAGCTCGTGAGCTCTTTGAAAATTTAGAACTACTTTTGTATGAAAACCTTTCATCTAGGTAAAATTTCAATAGCTCTATGTGAGCTCTTTGAGTTTTTCTTCCTGATCATTGTGATAGGTTTGCTGACTCTCATTTTTCCTTAATTGGAAAGCAGTGTTGGCTTAAGGCAGGAAGCATCTGTGGGCCCTGATAGTGAAAACTACAGGAAGTCATCACAGTCGAGGCTTTTATGTTTTGTTGTTACAGCTATTGCAAAGCTTGCCACATATCACCGTGAATTATTACCAAGGGCACGTGTTTCCTTGGGCAAGGTCTGTTTATTACTTTTAATTATCGTCTGTTATGATTTCCCTTTTAAGAAAAAAAACTACATGTTCATGCTCGCTAGTGAAACACAAGAGAGGCGACTACATATCTGCAATATGTTTCTTGCCATACAATTAGAACTCATTAAGTTGGGTATTTGTTTCCAGGTAGCTCGATCTCGGATCTCAGATGCAAGGGTATGGAAGCGTGCTCGTGATTACTTGGGTTTAATGAATGACCCTGCAATTTGTTTGTCTATTCTGGGGCCGTCAAGACCTTCACAACATGACATCCAGAAACCAGGAACTGTCAACTGGAGTGAAGGCAGAAGAAAGATGGTTGCACATTTTCCATTTTACATCCTTGGAGACCAAAAAGGTCAGGCATAGATTTTATATGAGGACTACTTTTGTTCCTAAAATATTTATGCCTAGCATTTAGAGAGTCTTTTGGACAACACTCAACCTGTAAGTGGAAAAGTGTATAAGCCAGACACTTTGTTCTTTCCAAATCGGCTCATCTGATATTTTTGGATGAGATGAGGTTAAGGTTTCTAATTCTTGCCATCTGCAAATTAATGCCTTTTTTTTTTCCATGTTTCAGGTCCACCTTTCCATGATTTTACAATTTCAGATATTCTTCCAAGAAAATAATGGCAGCCTGTTTGTAGGAAAGATACATCTCATGAGTTTCCAGATTTTGTTGGAGCTTCCAGAGTAGATATTGATCGGTTTCTTCTTCACCCTCAGCATCTTATTACTTGTATACTACATAGATACATCCAAGAGTGAAAAGTGAAAAGTTTTCATTCCCTCCTAATGTTGTACCACATGACTTTGAAGGTTCGAAATACTTATTTTGTGATCATTTCGAACTTCTTTTATGTGAAATTTTTAATTTATATTCAGTTAACAATTGGTTTATTGTCTTGGACAAAACTGACCTGAATTTCTTACACTGTAATCAGCCTCCTACTGTATAGGCCATTGTTGGGTGACGAATGATCAATGTCTTTTTCTTTTTTTCTTTTTTTGAGAAAGGGTGACGATTAAACAAGAAGAGTGGACTGCTTATCTTACGTGAATAGAAACTCTGCAGATTTCATAGAGTTTTCAGTACGATTTGGAGGGTTACAGAATTTTATGAAGCATTATTGAAGCCCTTTGATAATCATTTAACCTTCATTTTTGGGCCTATAAAGTTTCAATTAGCCTACGTTAAATTATTTGTCCGTATCTATTTTGATTGGATGAGGTTGATTCCTGTTTTTACTATTATCCTTTGAAGCCCTTTGATAATCATTTAACCTTCATTTTTGGGCCTATAAAGTTGCAATTAGCCTACGTTAAATTATTTGTGCGTATCTATTTTGATTGGATGAGGTTGATTCCTGTTTTTACTATTATCCATAAAATTTTACTAAAAATTAATATTAAAATTAAATAAATAAATAAAAGATTTCATGGAGATTTCAGACTCCAGGAGGTCAAAATATCATCGCCCACCAACATAAATCCCACCTGAAGGCCACGGTCGTGAGTGTGACTGAGTGACGGAACTGTAATATCACCGAGCACCTAAACGATCAGCCAATCAAAACCAAAAAAAAGAGAGAGAGAGAGAAATTGCCACGTAGGCACCAAATCCTAACAACAACATTATTTTTCAACTTCTTATTGTTACCTGGCAGTGTTGGTGTTCTACTCCTTTCTGCGTGCCCAACACATGCAGTAACCGCATAGTGACACAAAATATCTCTATACATCATTTTTATCCCAAAAATAAAAAAATTATATCTCGATGTATTCTAGAGAGTGATAAATCTGTTCTGCTGATATTTATCTGATGATCATCATGTATGTTTATGTGATATTAGATTAATTTTCTGTCGTTATTTTTCTTTTCACATTTTTTTCTTTTTTCTTTTAATGCAAGAATGTACATTAATTTTGAAAAATGAACTCTATGTTTGTGTAGATTCAACATGAATCCTAAGCATTTCCCTGAATTTTCCCTTTTCTGTTGTTAATTTAGGTTTGATCTTTTGAGATCATTTTCTGATTCAAGTTATTTTTGTTCATTTTGATTAGATTTCTTGGAGAGAAAAGCATCCCTATGATCTTTATGACCAAATTAACCAGACTGAAATTTATGATGTGTCACAGTTGAAATTAAAGATATGGACAAACACGATGATCATTTTCTTGACAAAGACGTGAACAGTGAACTAAAAGCCATGGAGATGTGAGTTCTTTGAAAATAAATTGAGACATGAGTGGCTGTTATTATTACAATCTTTTTTTTATACATAATAATTTAGTTTATCTTTTTCAGAAATCCTTGTTTATTATGTCATGTTGATGCTAATTTCTTTAGTTTGATTTAATTTTTTTGGGTATCAAAATAAGTTTTGTTGAAGGTTTTCGGAGTTCAGGTGATGAGAATGCGATGGACGTTAGTGGGCAATTAGGGTTTGAACATGATGTCAATATAGGGGTAAGTAGTAAAAGGCTCGCTGCATCAACTGACACATTAATTGTAACCTCGCTATCAAATTTTTTAATTGTAATTGAATAATTCATATTTATTCAACATTCATGAGACATGACCGTAAGATATACTATATGGTCATTAAAATTTCTAATGAAAACTACACGCATCTTCGTATTAAATTATATATGTAATTAACTTTTTATTTTTTTGTATAATCTTTGCCTTGACTACAAGGTTGATGATGTGCATCAAAATGATGAAGATATCAGCTCCCCTTCACTTGTTGGCGCTTCTCCACAAGATTCACCTGATTCTAGGTCATCAACTAACGTTAGAAGTGATCAGATGAACCGAGCAAGTGACCTACTTATGGCCGTTTCAGTGTCTGCCGATACAAACAAGACTAGAATCACTGATCTAGCCTGTTCAGCAATGGAGGAGCTACTGAAAATGGCCCTCGAGGGAGAACCTCTATGGCACATCGATGGAGACAGTGAAAGTCTAAATGGCTTCGAGTATATGAAGGAATTTGGAAGTGTTGATGCAACATTGAGGGAAATTATGAGAATGGTTGAGGTAGGAGATCCTCAATGTTTGCCTAACTTAGAGTCCAACGATGAATCTCCATCTGAATGTACAGATAGGCCTATGTTACCTAAGGAACTTGGAGAGGAACATCTTCACGCTGAAGCTTCGCGCCAAATAGGTTTAGTTAGTACAAATCCTGCCAGTGTTGTTGAATGGCTAATGGATGTGGTAGGTTTTCCCATTTGTTAATTAGTTTTCCGTGTCATTAATTTTGAGCCATAATTAAATTCCTTTTTGCTTTGTTTTGATAATCAGAATCAGTGGTCGTTAGTGTTTGCAAATATTATCTCAAGAGCAAATCTACTAAAGGTTCTATCAACAGGTGTAGACGGGAGCTATGATGGCACACTGCAACTGGTAATTTTGTTGTTAGATGAGTTTCACTTCCCTTATTTGAATGCAAAATTTTACTAGTGTAAACAGAGAAAGTGGTGCATGCATTGAGAAATTTCAAATTTTCTAATCATATAAGAAATTTCTGTTTCTTCCTATAGCAAAATGGTGATTACAATCAATTAACTAAAATTGAGTTCTAGTTGCATTCTAACTTAAGTCTTCAGTTCAACTTTATTTTCCTATTGCATGATCTTGTGAGAAAATTCATAAAGTTTCACATTAAGAAAAAGAGAATAAAGGTTCCCATGGAAATATGCAACTTCTAAATTGTTTTTACAATGAACTTTAATTACCGCAACCATATTTCTTGTAAATACAAGGAAATGGATCAGGATTCTCTCTTGATCTGAGCACTCCTAATTTTTTACAAATCTTGTGCCACATGTATTTTAATGTTAATGGATGATTATGATTTAACTATTTTTCTTTTTAATTTATTAACCACCAATCATATTAACATAATTTGCTCAAATGCATATCAGATCAGAAGAGGATCTGATTTAACTATTTTTTCTTTTTAATTTATTAACCACCAATCATATTAACAAAATTTGTTCAAATGCATATCAGATCAGAAGAGGATCCTCATCCCAAGAAAATGCATTTAGTCATTCATTGGTTTCCTAAGAAGTTGACTGTTTTCAATTTTTTTTTTTTTAAAAAAAAGGCTTAGTGACTAATATGATTCTTTCAGATGACTGTGGAACTTCATTTACCTACAGCACTTGTTCCTACTCGCGAGAGCCATTTTGTGAGGTACTGCAAACAGCTAGGCTATGGGACATGGGGTGTTGTTGATGTTTCTTTGGAAAATCTATTCCCTTATCCGGCATCAAGATTCCGAAGAAGGCCATCGGGCTGTTTAATTCAGGGAATGCCTGAGGGATGCTCTAAGGTATCAAGATGTATTTGTTAACTCACACAACTTTTAAGTCTACTTAATATACTTCATTAAAGCTTATTTTTTGTTGCTTATCTCATGTCACGATCTTCAATATTCTTAGGTTATATGGGTTGAGCATGTGGCGGTGGATAATCGATTGGTTCAGAGCGTTTATCGGCCTCTAGTTATTTCCGGTTTCACATTTAGTGCAAAGCGTTGGTTTGCTGCTCTAATCCGACATTGTCAATGGCTTGATACTCTAAGGGCAAGAACTGCTCCTACACATGACGGCGGTAGTTAATTTAGTACTATAAGATCTTATATATGTCTTCTTATTCTTATGAACTTTGTTCACTTATATCTTAAAGACATGTGTTAAAGAGAGATTTTCTTTGTCGAAGATTAATGTAATTCGCTTTAGAAACCTTTTCTATTGAAGAATGTGTTTACGTCATTTTTTTTAAAGTAAAGTTATAAGGCTTGATTTGTTTTGTGCATAGTATTACTGCCTCAAGCTGGGAGAGAGAGTCTGTTGAAGTTGGCTGAGAGAATGACAAGAAGCTTTTGGGGAGATATTAGTGCTTGTAATGAAAATCAATGGATGCCATTACCTATAAGAGGAGCTGAAGATATTAGGGCAATGACCAAGGGCAGCATACCTGTTCCCGGAATGCCTCCTAGTACCAAGATTGTTTTCACAACTTCCATCAGGCTTGCTGTTCCACCAAAGAGACTATTTGATTTCCTTCGTGATGAGAATTCTCGAACCAAGGTTATATTTGAATTATGGTTCTTGATGTTTCACTCATGGAATCTCTTATTCTGATGGTCTTTTTTCTTAGGGTTTTGTTCTCATGGCCATTGTGGAATGCTCATCATATTGAAGGGTCAAGTTGTTATATTAATTATTAACTAGGAATTCTCTGTAGGGCATATTATAAAGGAGATGATTTTCTACCGTCATTTACTTGATCCTTGTTTGATTGTTGTATGAACAATTCTAAAAGTTTCTTACCTAGTATTGTTGATCATGCATATTGAATTGTATTTAATCAACACTAAGCTGCTTGAATATATGAACTTTGCTTCAATAACAATACCTGATCATCCATTGAACTTCTCTTCAAATTTGAAACTTCCATTGAACATGGTTTATGTTCTGTGTCTTGGTATGCAGTGGGATACTCGTTTATTTGGACATATAATTCGAGAACTTGCATACGTCATTAATGGTAAATATCCAGAGAACCGTGTATCTATCTTGCAAGTAAATGTGAGTTACCATATTTCTTACTCCTTACAGGTACAGTTTAATCAAAATTCCAATTGTTCAAACAAGTGAATGAAACTTTGCTTATTGATTTACAGGCTACACCAGAGGAGGTCGAAATTTTTTACTTGCAAGAAAGTTTCAGCGATGATATTGGCTCTTATGTCATATACGCACCGGTTGATGCCCTTGCAATGTCTGGGGTTCTTAATGGTGGTAGCCCTGAAATTGTGAACATTTTGCCCTGTGGCTTTTCCATTTTACCTGATAGGCCACCATTGAATGCTCATGGTGATGTCCCTGGAAGCCTTCTCACTATTGCATTTCACATTATTGATCTAGCATACACTGAGGAATACATACCTCCGGAATCAGTGAAAACGATTTTTAAAGTCATAGCGGAGACCGCTTTCTTGATCAAGGCAGCTTTCACATCCGATAACGTACAAGGCAATTTAGCTGGTGGGTAAGCAAGTTCAAAGGCCTGTTGCAGCCTTCAATGATAGGTAAGATTTTCATATAGAACTTTTATCTTGGATAGATGCTTAATGCTCCTAGTTCTGGAGGTCTAGAATTTATGTCTGTAGCATGTGCTTCTAGGGTTTATAAAAGCATTTTGCAATGTTGGTTTCAAAAAATTTAAATTATCGCAGCCGGTACTTAATGTCAATTCTTTGTTATTCATAAGAAAGTTTTTGGAATGGCTGAAGCAACTATATATTTGTTAATCTGAAGAATCAAATTCAATATGGAAACAAAAGACAAAAACAAATTTTGCCAATCAATACAAAAATTTATTGCTAATATTCAGGGAAACAATCCCTTGGATAGCCTCTAGTGGGTTCAGTTATCAAAATCATGTTAAATGTATCATTTTCATTTCTATATTTTCAATCTGAAAAAATTCAGCCTTTGTGTTACCATGAATCAATAAGAGTGAAATACAAATTTTTCTTAATGATCATTAATTTCTTCAGCTTTTCTAGAAGTTAACATTTATTATATTCATGTTTTACATTCCTTCTTTCCAGTCAATACTTTATGTGCAATGTATGAAGTTATTTAGTATACATGGGTGGCAAATACATTCCAACATTTCTTTTTAATATTGTTACAGTATTAAGGTGAAGAAGCTAGAAAGTGAAAATGGATACTGATATAGAGAGCTATATATGTTGCATTGTTGCAATATGGCAACAGATAAAAATCGGCTGATTGCAAGTGTGCTGTGATGGACATGCCAGTTATTAGAAAATAATAAAGGAACAAATTTAAAACAGCTTATTGTAATGCTCCTTTAATTTTCTGATCTTTGCATCCCTTTACCTCTGTGTCTTGGCATGTGGTGTTACTGTCGAGTAATAATTTGTTCGAGAGGAAATTAAGCCATATATCTAGAAGAGAAAGATATATAATTCAAAATTGTTTATATGTTTTGGGCATGTTTCATGAAAATGTTGGGTATGAATTACATATTCAATTTTTTGCAAACACTATTACGTTCGTGCTTTTTTTTTTCTTTAGAGTTCATAACCGAGTTATTTTAGTGATATTTATGAATGTATGTATATATATATATTGACTGTAGGGTAATTGAGTTTTCGACTTTAGTTTAAAAGATGAGGTTCTATTTGGTACTGTGGTAGGGCTATTATAACTTAAATGCTGCAACACTAAATGTTTGGTAAACTCGGTTTAGAAGAAAAGTTCACTTTATCTTAGTTAATTATATAATANAGATGAGGTTCTATTTGGTACTGTAGTAGGGCTATTATAACTTAAATGCTACAACACTAAATGTTTGGTAAACTCGGTTTAGAAGAAAAGTTCACTTTATCTTAGTTAATTATATAAAAAAAAATATCTCAATTAATTATATGATAAAAATACGTATAATGTTATTAATATTTTTTTATCAAAATTATTATTTAAAAGAATACCCAATTAGCATGCAGTATTATTAACTTTCATTTAATGGAAACTATTTTTTTTTTCCGATTATAGTTGTAGCCTAGCCATCCTTTCAATAGTTATAATGTTTAGGCAAGTCAATTTTTTTTTTCTTTTGGGGTATAAACAATTAAATAGATTGTCGCCCTCATACTGTTTCATCTTGCATATAACTTGTAATATCAGCTGCGTAAAAAGATATCAAATAAAAAAGATGTGTAAAACATTTAAAATTAAAGTTTTTGTAAGAATCATATGATGACAATGAATAAGCCCAATCTGA
>MKYO02029424.1:0-74975 GCA_002013955.2 Citrus medica
AAACTTTACAAATAGGTCCAATTTCAGAATTTCTAAGTAATGCTTTGTTAATCCCAAAACTTTCTGAAATTATAATATAGCTAAAAATGCTATGACACTTTTCAAATAAGTCCTTTACCAAAAATTCAAGTAATACTTGTTTATTTCAAAGTTTTCAAAATTCTTTCAATTAAACCATAAACTTTGAAAAACAACCAATTTCATAAAATCATTTTTCCATTAAATATGAAACATTTATAATGTGAAAATAATGATTTATTTAAAAAGAATAAAAATAATCAATTTCATAAAATCATTTTTCCATTAAATATAAAACATTTATAATGTAAAAATAATGATTTATTTAAAATATATTTTTCAATAATTTGAGCTTAAAAAATTAATCATTCTTAATCTTGTTTGTTATCATCAAAATCAATATTATGAGAACATATATGTTAACACATTAGAGTTTATTTCTACAGAAAAACAACTTGACGATATTTTTACAAACCCACTTTGCGAAGAACAATTTTCAAAAATTCAGCATGAACTTCGAATGATGAAATTTTCGCATTAACATCTTTATTCATGTTATTGAGTGTATTAAAATTGATTGATTTATGATTTGATGTTTTAATGCTTACTCAAGATATACATATGGAGTGTATGTATTTTTTGAATATGTGTATGAATTAATTGTTGAAATACATATATGTTCATGAATTATGCATTGACCTGGCACTTAAAAACATTTTAGATCTTGAAATGTATTATTTGTGGCCAAATACTAAAACAAATGTGCGAAATCATAAGTTGTAGAAAACGAATTGCCATTATTTTGATAAACAGCTAACCATTTTAGGGCCTTAACGGCTCACCGTTTTCATGAAAATTTTGGGGAGCTCACTGGATGCTGTCGGTTCGCCAATAATTCATTAACGGCTCGCCGTTTTCATGAAAAAATTTGGGAGCTCACTGGACGCTGTTGGCTCGCCGATATCTTTATAACGGCTCGCCGTTATCATTAAAAAATTTTGATGAGCTCACTGGACGTTGTCGGTTCGCCGATAATTCATTAACGGCTCGCCGTTTTCATGAAAAATTTTGGGAGCTCACTGGAGGTTGTCGGCTCGCCGATATCTTTATAACGGCTCACCGTTATCATGCGTTAAGTGCACAATGACCAATCTTCTTCCCCATTTCATTTTGTTCTTAACACACTCTCTCTCTAAAATCGCGACTGCAACTTCATCCCTCTCTCAAATCTACCGTTTTTCTTGCTCTTGTTCACCAAATTAAAGCATTAAACAATTTTATCCTCTTTAGAACCTTTTCAACCGATTAAAATCGGTTTTTACTTCAAAAAATTGAAAACCCTAGAACCAGTCGCACTGCGCTCGCCAAATTTGACCCAAATTTCTTCCATTTTCCATTAACTTTCAACTAGTAATCACTCTCTCATCTCTTAAACTTCATTTCTACCTATTTAAATTCCTCCAAAATCATCAATGGCTTTACGACTGCGGCGTACCCGAACCTAGCAAGCAACTCCATGCAATCCTAGTTCCTCTAGACCTCTTTCTCAAGATTTTGACAGCCTGTATTTTCCAAATGGTCAACTGACTCAACGATTTCACGAGAAATTCATGGGAAAAACGGTAACTCTCTCATTCTATATTGATATTGACGATTTCTCTGATATTATTATATGTGGTAGAACTTTGCCTCAAATGCTAAGACAATGGGATAAAGCTTTAGGCATTGAAGAACGAGTCTATGAAAATTTAGTTAGGGTGTTTTACTGTAATATGGAGATTTCTGTTAATCGAAAAGATAGAGTCGTAACATATATTGGAGGTGTTAGGATTGAGTTCGATATGTTTGAGCTTGATCGTATTCTTGGAATATCATGTGAGGGGCTAAATCTGTATACTGCTAGAAAAGAACTTCATTTTAGTCAGTTTACTCACATTGAGGATGTTAGGAATATATGTTAACGTCGCGATCTCTCTGACAAGGTCTGTCCTTTGTTCTTTCAGTCTCAGTTGTTACCTTTCCAAGTCCGTATTCTTCACAGTATTCTCTAGCACATGATTACACCTAGGCAGGGACACACTGATGAGGTGACTAGAGTAGATGTCGGTTTACTTGACTCTATCATCCGAGGAAGGCAAGTGCATCTTTCATTCACTCTTTTGCGTCATATGCTCTCTACCACTGCAGTGTCTAACATGTCTCTTCCATATGGTAGCATTATTAGTAAGATTCTGAGACACTTTCATGCTCCTTTGACCAAACCTGTCTATGTTGAGACCAAAAAGTTGAGTAGGGAAATAATTTTGGGGATTGGTTTTCATTTGAGGCAAGGCAAGTGGATCAAGGTTACCTCCTCTAAGAATGAGGATACTTTGGTAGCACTGGATGATAACCGCATGCTAAATGATGTCTATTCCGAGGATGAGTTACCCGACTTTCGCCTTGGAGCTAGACCACGTGCCCCTCGCCGAGCAACAGCAGCATCCTTTCAAGATGATGAGCCAGCCGAGCCAACTGTACCTCCTGCAGTATCTTCTGCTTCTGAGGACCGTCTTCAACAGCTTTTCGACAAAGTGGATGCACTTCAATCCGACTTTGCGATTTTTCGGCAGCAGATGGAGTTACTTGCTGGACAGCGCCGTATTCTTGGTCACCTTGGCTATGATCCCAGCAGTTCTTCCTCAGCGCCCCCATCTTAGTTTTCTGCACCTATATTTTTTGCACAGACATCACTCATTTCATGTAGTTATTATGATGCTATTTGTCTTTTGATTGTGTTTGTAATGCTTTTATGGTGATTTTGTTGGATATGTGGACTTTGCTTATGATTGAGTTGATTTTACTGATATGTTTGGTTGTTGCTTATGATTATGTTGAATTTGTTGGTATAGAGGTTGGTTGCTAAATTGAAGTTTATATAGGAGTGTTTTAACTACTTTGTTTTTTAGGATATGTTCATTTTTAAGGGGAGATTCTGTCGAAATTTTTTTTTCCGATATGAGTAATCTCTGACCTTCTCTTTTTAATCTTTTCGCACTCATTTCTTTTTTATAATGAAGGGGGAGATAATTTATATATAACTTGTTGAAAATTTTTCCTTTTATTAATTTTTTTTAATGAGTTTAAAAATTGATGGGCACATATTTAGGGGAAGCAAAATTGGACAAGTATTTTCTTGAAAAGTTTGTCATCGTAAAAAAAGAGGAGATTGTTAACATAAAAATTTATTTATTATTGATTTTGATGATAACAAACTTGATTAAGATTGATTAATATTTTAAAAGCTCAAAATAGTTTTCATATATTTTTAAATCATCATTTTCACTTTATAAAGGTTTTATATTCTAAATATTTTTATAAAATTGGTTATGTTAAGGGTTTCAATTGAAAAAAGCTTTGAGAATTTTGATAATAACAAGTATTGCTCAAAATCCTGAAAATGGACCTATTTGACAAGTTTTATAAAGCTTTGGGTCATAATATGATTTTATAAAATTTTGGGGCCAAATTATAATTTTGCAAAATTGTTCAATGTAGCAGTTACTGTAGAAAACGGCGATCCGACATCTCGATAACGGTGATCCGACATCGAACAGAATTGTAGAGTAGTCTCTGGACACTAACGGCGATCCAACATCTAGAAAACGGCGATCCGACAATTTGAAAATTCAGCCCAACGGTCACATTGACCAGTCAAACGACGATCCGATATCGAACAAAATTGAAGAGTAGTCTCTAGACACTAACGGCGCTCCGACATCTAGAAAACAACGATCCGACAATTTGAAAATTCAGCCCAACGGTCATATTGACCAGTCAAACGGCGATCCGACATCTAGTTAACGGCGATCCGACAGTGAGCAGAAAGTCAATAACGGCTAGTTTTCATCCCCAACTATAAATAAGCTCAATCAAATTCAAACAACAACGATTCCAATAATTATTATTGAGCAAAGTCTTGAGCATACAACATTCATTGAGCCTTAAATTCTTGTATTCATCTCATTTACTCACACTTTGGATCTTCATTTGTAATCAAACACATTGTGTGTGAGAGATTTATTTTGTAATATTCTTTAAAATCAAATAGAGTGATTGTAAGTGTTGGGATACACTTGGGTTAAGAGATTGGAGATAATCTCTTATTGTAAAGGTTTATTGACACCTAAGAAGTCAAGTGTAAGCATTTGAAGTCTTGGAGGCTTGCTTAGTGGAATCCTCAGGTCTGGAAAGCTTGGAGGCGTGGACGTAGGCGAGGTTGGCCGAACCACATAAAAATCCTCGTGTTTGAATCTCTATTCCCTTATCTTTTTATATTGTGATAAATTTATTTTTTATTGCTTTAATTTCGTTTTATATTGGCATTGAGTTTTGCTTTAGAATTGAATAATTTTTAGAATCCCAATTCACCCCCCTCTTGGGTTGCATAACTATAATTTCATTTAGTGCACGACAACAAGAGATTTCTAACTAAGAATTTTGAGATGAAAGATTTTAACGATGTCTCTTTTGTATTAAGCGTATAGATATACCAGGATTGCTCCCCGAGTATTCTTGGATTATAACAAAAGAACTATATCAAATCAATTTTTAATAGATATAGCATGTAAGATTGCAAACCAGGTGATACTTCCGTGGCTAAGGGAGAAATGTTTAGTCTCAATCAGTGCACGAAGAATGATTTTGAGGAGAAAGAAATACAGAAGATTCCTTATGCGTTAGCAGTAAGAAGTTTGATGTATACTTAGGTTTATATGCGACCAGTTATTGTATACATTACTGGGATGTTGGGCATGTATTTAAGTAATTCAAGAGTAAACCATTAGAAAGCAGCCAAATGGGTTTTATGATACTTACAGAGAAAATGACTACATGCTCATATATTGGAGGTTAGATCAGCTTGAGATCGTTGGTTATACTGATTCCAATTTTTGCGGGATGCCAAGATAATATGAAATCCACTTCGGGTAAAATCTATATGTTAGTTGGGGGTGTTGTCTCTTGAAAGAGTACTAAATAGTCTTTTATATCATCTTCTACGATGGCAGCAGAGTTAACAGTATGTTATAAGGCATCCAATCACTGAATATGGCTACAGAATTTTTTCATGGGGCTATGTATAGTAAATGGTGTTGATAGACCACTCAAGTCATTTTGTCACAATAAGTTAGTAGTGTTGTATTTTAGTAACAACAGGAGCTCGACAACGTTGAAATATATAAACATCAAGTTCCTGGTTGTTAAAGAAAGAGTTCAGAGTAGACAGTTGTCTATAGAGCACATTAGAAAAACTCCATGATTGCAGATCTATTTACTAAGGGATTGCCACCGAAGATGTTTAATGAGCATACTACTGTATGTGTGTCATGGCATTTAAAGATATTTAGTTTTAGTAGTTGTGATTTTAGATGTTCTTATTTTATAGACATTTTCAATTATTTCAGTTTATGAATTTTGAAGGTTATTTTCTGTAAAAATAAAATTTTTGTTTATTCACACTCTAATTTTAGTATGGTTTGATCTCACTAAGGTAAAAGGTAGACTAGTTGGAAATAGGCATGTTAAGATTATATTGCATGAAATTTCTATGTTACGCATCCATATCATGATCCATGTCATTCAGTTGTATTGGCATAGTGACTATTAATATGTCGAGTTGCGATAGTTGTAACGAAGGTCGCTTTGATTTTATGTTGATATGATTGATGGAGCGAATTGGTTATAGATATATTTTGGTAATGATAATAAAGTTGAGCTCATACGGTTATTTTTGCGAAGTATAATTATAAGGTTACACATTAGCCCATGTAGGAGATTGTTGGATTTTTTAATCTAGCATTGTTGGATCCTTAATCTAACGTTGGCTTGTATGTGAATAATTATGTGTTGCGGATTGTCTTAAAAGTTTAAGCTAAATTAAAAGTGATCTATTACAATTTTCGGTAATATGAGCTTTAGGGGTAATTTCTATTTTTATTATGGCTGAAATAAGAATACTTAAAGACTACATGAAAAATTGTTTATATAAGTAGTCATGGTCCCTAGGTCATACGTATCTTTTTATTCTTTCTAACATCTCATCATCAGGGAGAGAGCATAAAAGAAATTAAAAGATTTTACAGGAGAACGTGTTGATCTACAAGACCAAACACACGGCTCTAATTTGTTATTGATTTTTGGTGATACAACATGAAGATTCCTTAATTATATGTGATGGTTTTTACCAAAAGGATTTGTTGTTGTGACAACTGATGGTCGGAGGACAATCATGGGGTTGAAAATCCCCTTAATTCACGAAGCAAGAACCCACCACCTTGTTTTTCTCTTTCTCTCTCACTCTTCTTATGATGTTACTCTTATTGTTATTGTACGTATTTGCACCCACCCATGTAGTCCTTATATAGTAAAATGAGTGCAATTTAATTCAAATGAACTTCCTAGAGTTATTTAAATAAGCCACACCTTAGGTCATCAAGATTCAAATAAAACTCGAAGTTTATCTTATAACAAATCCTAGATAAATTATGTAATATTAAACTTACCTCTCATTCCGAATAAGGTCAGTCCATTATGGACGCCTAAATCTAACAATTCAATTTTACTTGCCATTGCATTTTGTAATTTAGTTTGCAGCCATAATACTCATTTTCAAGGTTTTTATAACTCAATACTAATAGAAGATGCTTTAATTCATTTCACTTTTGCAATTTTTTTAATTTTTTGATAGAATTTTTTACGCCAATTTTATTGTGTTGTTGATTAGAAAAAAAATAAAGGGTCTGAAAAAAGCAAAAAGGAAAAAGAAATAAAGAAAGGAAAGCACGCCTAATGGAATATTGGAGGGCATGGCCATGATGGCATTTCTTTGAAGACTAAGAACGAGAATCATGTTTTTTGAAGGATATGACTATAATTATAAAAAAACTTAGTAAATACGGGTGTTATCACAAAAGAAAAGTGAAAACATCACCACCCTATATATATGGTAAAATTTTAATTCAATCCTTCCCTTTGAAATTATTTTTTATCCGAGGCAAAATCCCCGGCCTCTATACAGTTTCTCCCATAATAATACTTGCAAACAGAATGGTTATAGGTTATAGGGAGAGGTTATTTCAATTAAATATGAATATTAAATACAAACTTACGACAAATAATATATACACACACAATATTTTATTGCAGTTATTGAACTTCATGTGGATGCTAATTGGTTTAACCCCAAAATGTTTTTAGCACAAGAGGTCTATAATTTGAAATATGCTCATATTGGTGAAACATTTGGGTTATGTTCATGGAATATCTAATAAGTTAATTGACATTTTAATGATATAACAATTTATTGATAATTACTATAAAAAAATCTGTTGGAACCTCTTAAATCAACTCTAGGAAACACAATTTGAATATTTGGGCCTAAATTATGTTTAGTCTACTTTTAAATATTTAAAAAAAAGTTATCATTTGTAATAAATATTGGATTAATGGACTTCAATAATGAAATATGGTGATAACATCACTTGACCAAAGAATAATTTACCCAAAAAAAGCAGAATAAAAAAGCCAAAAGAGTAGGTCTTTTGATACTCCATCAAAACTCCTTATAAAACTACTTGTTTAACTGAAATATAATATAATTCATTTCTTTTTTATGGAAATTCAATTAAATATTCAAATAAATTATTCTTTTATAAAACATTTTACACCCACCCCATTTTGCAATTTATATTTTTATTTTTATTTTTATTTTTATTTTAACAAAGAAAATATATTTCGAGAAACTGTAGGAGTTTAAAATTATAAAAAATAAAAAATATATAACCAGAAAAAATAATTTTAAATTTTAGAATTTGTAGGTAATTTATATATAAAAACTTTAAAAATGTATATTTTTTAGGGCAAAAAAATTTATGGGAAGATGGTTAATTTTAATATATGTGCTTGTATTTTGTAAATTAAACTAGGGTGTTTTTGAAAATATAATTAAAAAAGGGTGTTATAAGCATTTAGAGGGGTGTTAAAAGCTCCATTTGAAATAAAAAATAAAAACTGTTGAATATTTAAATCTCAAGACTTTTAACTTTGAGTTGTGATACTTGACCTCTCATTTATTTTACCAACTCGTACTTCTTAGTTAGCCTTGTTCAAATTTTAAAATAATTTTGATCTCTTAATATACCCCATTTGATCCCTACTTTACTCTTATTATGTTTTTTATTATTTTTTCATACATCCCAACGTATAAAACTTAAAAAATCTGCATACAATGGAAAATAAACTCTAATAATTTTTCTCTTTTTCTTTGTATTATCGGTGCCTCTTAGAAAAAGATTTATCATAGTGAAAGTGGTTTAGGCGTGGGTTTTCCTGAAATTTTTCTGACTCAATTCTAATTAGAGCTATATATTGATTCAATTTGTGGGGGTTTAAGGAATGAATGGATTTGCCCCGAGATGAAAGAGCGGTAGCTGTAAATTTATCTAGGATTTCATCTTTGATAAACTGTAGTTTTCAGATAATGTATAAGCTTAAATGCTTAAAGATTGAGTACGAAAATTGAGGGATAAAAACTTTAAACTTATGTCTTCATCTTCCTCTACTAGGTTTTGGAAACTATTTGCATGAGTATATAATATTTGAGTAGAAATAACCATTGAAGATATTAAAAGAAATAAAGGTTTGTAAAATTAAATTATGTAAATTAGATAATAATATAAGCTAATTATCATGCGGGTGTATCTAAAAGCTATTTATTCTTTTAAGTAATTTCACAAAAAAGATAAAATGAGCATTAGCATAAAAATGATTAGTAAGGGTTATTGATATAAGATAAGAGGTTAAATATCACCGTTCTTTAACTTTACAAGCCATCAAGTCTAAGTTTTTATTGGATTAGATATCCAATAATATGCTTTGGACCAAGCAATGAAATCTTTATTTATTCAGCTTACTGGTTCATAAGTATTAATCAAAGAGGTGGCCTATTGGCACCCTCGCACTCAATAAATCTTTTAATACCTCTTATATTCATATATATCATTTTAATATTTAAAAAAATATGAATTTCTTATAACACCACCATAATGATAAAAATAACCTTATTTTAAACTATTTTTTCATGAAATAATGTAACCCAGACCCCAAGTCTAATAATTTCCCTCTTCAAACCCCAAATCAACAGGATCTTCATTTCTCTTGCTCGCAAAATTTTTTTCTTTTTTATCACTGCTCTTATTTATTTATTTTTATTCTTGCTTTCTCACTCTTGTTTAAAATAAATTTATTATCGTTGTTATTATTTCTAATTTTCAACTCTTGAGAGGAACGAAAAATCCTTTATAATATAGCAATTTCATTTGTTGCTCACCTGAAAATAAGAGAAATAAAAAAACTTAATCAAAAGTATTGTTAATACAAAAATTTTGGCTATGTAGGAAAAATTAAGAAAGAGTTGTTTTATTTAGGGAACGATCTGTAAGAGACCTTGATGTCATTGGGATTGCCATTGTTAAAAGTAAAGAACTCGATAGTCCAAATCTTATATAACAATAACCTATCAGGGGTTGTCAGGGGTGTTATCAACATAAAGCTTTTGATGTTTAAGTAAGAGAATGAGAATGACATGATAACAAATAAATAATAAGAGAGAGAAGAAAAGAAAAAACATGGAGGATATTGTATCTCTACCTCCAATATACCTCTTTCTCCCTTATACCTTTAGGTGGGGGCAAATTTATATAAGAGAAATAAGTAGAAGTATAATTAAGTTAGGAAACTTATCTCATATCCTGCAGGATTTAAATTTTGTAATGTTATTTAGGACATGTTATTGTATGTAAGCCATTGGACTCGAGAGCTCATTCGTTTATGTCATTGGTTAGGTTTTGTTAAAAATATGGATATAACAAATATTAATTATTAGTTAAGATTAACCTTGATTAAAACTATTCCTAAATGTTTCGTTTCATAAATAGATTGCTGTCATCTTTTTTATTGCTACTAGTTAATGGCTTTTGAAACGTATTACAAAGGTTGCCCTTCATGGAATAATTTATTTTATTGCACTACAAATACCGATTAAAAATTCAATTAATGCTAATGAAAACTTACAGAAGCAATGAAAAGAGATAAATAATTACTTTAAAAAGTTCAAAAAAAACGTTGTTAGATATTTGTACTTTTTTGTAATTTCGATGATGGTTAAAAGTAAAATAAGGATGGTAAAAACTTGGGTCTAGTCCAAGTTTCGATCTGGCTGGGATCGACTCAAATTGATTCAGCAACTACCTAAACCTGAGTTTATACCCTATTGTTGTTAATTTTACTTCAATTGCTATGGTGTCAATGTACAAGTGTACACAGCAAGTAATAAAATGACGAGTATTTAAGATCGTCTCCACATGGATTAATGCTATCGGACTTGCTACAACAATTTCAACAGCGCAATCTATGTTCTAAATTAAATTAATACAACTAAGACTACCACATAACTTAGTAAAATAAAATATCAATAATTAAAAATGCAGTGAATACAGTTTGCACGTTAAACACAAAGGTTAAATTAAAATGAATGGAGTAGTTGAGTGATTAAACTCTCTTGATGGTGTTGACTATTTTATTCATGTCAAGTTCAGTTGCTGAGCATCTACTACAGTACTGGGCATAAACCAGTTTTATCCTCAGCGGTAGCATATAGGATGTTTTATATTTTAATACATCCTAACATTGACCAGTTGCTATGTCAACATAAGATATAGCGTTACACGTTTAGGTTCTCTTTACCCTACAGGGTGAATCCCTATATCTAGTTCATCACTAATCTTAGATTAAGTATTACTATTTTAGGACTCAAGTTAAACTCAATCGAGAAAACTCAATTCAAGACCAAGTATTGCTCTAATATGTTTCACTAAAATAGGCCATTTTGTGGCTATTTCCTAACTTGTACCATTAAATGGGTGGTCAGCCAAAATAATAACTTTAAATGAATGCTATAAAAGCAAAATGCTATACTAAACATGCGGCAACATCTATATTCAGTCAATTAACCATCAAGCTAGTTTAACACTCAACCACAAATAAATTTAGTTCATAATTTATGAAAGGTAAATAAACAACCAAGTTTTAGCCGTCGAATACATCTTCAATGATCAATGAATAACAAATAAACAAGAAAAGAAAGAGAAAGAACAAATTCTAATCAATTCTGAAAGTTCTTCTACTGGTGCAACCTTGAATTCTGATCGGGAATTCTGTATCTTTGTTTTCTCTTTTCTGTTTTGATCTTACTTGATGGCCTCCTCCTTTTTCTTTTCATGTATGCCTCCTCCTTGTATATTCGCAAATTAGGGTAACTGAAAACTTTTGGGGCACGCATCTTCAAATTAGTAAACTGCAGATCGCAATATTATGAATATCTTGCCCATATTTTTCTGTCAATGCTCGAGAGATGCTACAGCAATGGCTACAACATCTTCATTGTTCCAGACTTGCTCCAATTCTTCTATAGTCATGCTTGTTTGTCCTTTATAAGTTCATTGCAACAACATCCTTTCCATAAAATTCAAGTTTTCAATTACCTACAATTAAGCATATGTTTTAGGCATACAATTATTCAAGAATCACATAAACTTTATCAAATTCAAACTAAAATGAATGTAATGCAAACTATCATTAAAGTGCACTAAAACACATCAACTACTCTCTAAGTAGTATTGATTTAAGTCTAAAAGTCTAATGATAACTCTCATTTCATAGAGTTATCACCTACATTTCCACACATGGGCAAATCAAGTGCGGCACCTCCAAGATAAAAGATTTTGATCTAGGCTTCAACTATCTTGATAAGTGAATTAAAAAAAACAAGAAACTGAATCAATGTTGATCAATCTAACTGGTTGAGATCAAACATGATGACATTACAAATTAAAATCAACTCTTCCTATTACATATGTTTATTATTATTAAAAATAATCATATTTACTTTCAAGAAAAACAAAAAGGATAATTGAATTAAATAAATCAAATAGATAACATCTAACAACAACAACAACGACAACAACAACAACAACAACAACAACAATTGTTGACGCTTGATTTTTTTCCTGCCTAAGGTCAAACCCAATGCAATAGATGGAGGTATACAATAACAAACAAAAGCAGTGAAATGGGGCTAGAAAAGGGGGTTTCTGGCGATCCCACTTCGATACTTAAGTCATTAGCTAGAAAATTTGAGTTAAATCATAAAATATTAGAGTTCTAGTGAACTTACCTCTCTTTTGAGAGAGAAGTTGGATATTAATACTATGTTACTTTTTTAGGTGAGTGGGTTCCCTTATTTAGGTGAGGGTGAGCAGTTATTGGCCTCATCTATTATGGGAATGAAGTGCAACATGGCGGTTATGACTTCATCTCTTTTATTTTAGGAGGTTGTGGGATGGTGAGTAACTAACATAATTCGACCCTGGGGTGATGGAAGAAGAAAGTAGGGCATGTTTTTATGAGGGTTTGTGCTCTTCTTTTTGGATGTGTGTTGGCCTTGTAACCAACTTCCTTGCTCACTTTCTTTGCGTTCCCATGAACTTTACACACATGTTTGAACAGTCACCACGTTGAATAAAGTGAAATTAGATGATCTCAGGGAGGCCTCACCATTTAAAGGATCCTAACCCATATAATGGGTAATTATTGCTAAATGAGTAGGGTACAAATAAGCACAATAAATACTACATTACAAGGCATAAATTTGGCGTCCTCCACCAAATTTTCAAAATAGTTAATTTTTCTTTAGGCGCTGCATTTGATTATTTTACAGCACTTTTCATTTTTGCCTAGCGATTTTGTCTCATGGAAATTTTGTATTAATGTTTCTTTCCTTCTTTGCTTAGCTCTCATGTGTGCGTACTTTGCTATGAAAACATTTTTCATCGATCATGTCATGAGGTTTTAGGATGAAACTTATAATTTACTGCATTTGGGGTTATAATTGACTTTTGATCTTCAACGTGGGCTTGCTTGATGCCAGATCTTTCTTAAAGGTATAATTTTGTGTAAGAACAAATCATTAATTTACTAAAGAATATATGCTTTTTAAAAAGTATGATGTGTCATATAGTTAACATGAGAATTAATTTTGTATTTCCACGTAAACAATAAGTATAATATGCATATAACACTCCCTGAACTGTACAAGCTTATTATTTTATTTCAGCTGAGAGTACATGACTTAAGTGGTGATTATTCCAACATGGTGTATAAAAAGTAAATATTTCAAAATAACTTCCAAGTTAGGTAGTAAGCATACAGATTTCTCAAGCTTGGATCTCATTAGGACTTATAAGTTTAGTCATGCTAGAGAGTTAGATTCTGTTGATTTCCACGTCGTTTTTTTTAATATTAAAAGTTTTTGAGATTTGATATATTTGACGGGTTCCATTTCTAAGTCATGAACCTGTTGCAGGGTGGAAACTACGACTATTGATGTATGATGAAATTTGATGATGGAATTTCCCTCAATAAAGATGTATAAGCTCTGTTGTTGTAGTCTCAGCTTTGTAATGGAGGCAATCACTATGGACTTCTAGTTCTGAGTTTCAGGCGGAGCTTTTTTATCGTTCTCATCTACATTCTAGTTGCTTGTAATAACTATCCAATGCTTGGAGAAATCATTCTTCCTCGTTCTAGGAAGTATCTTATCTTAGCAGTAAACCATGTTGGTCTTTGATTAGATTAGACACGTTATTTGTACCTGTGCTTTTTTTATCCTTTATTAGTGGAAGATTATTTTATCAAACAAATGTGAGTGATATATAAAATATATGATTTTGATAATACTCACATTTGCATTCCAGATGCAACTTCGTGTTTTTTGCCCTCAATCAGTGCTTGAAATTGAGTACAGTGAATATCGAGGCAAGTTAGAATGCTTTTAAGCAAACAAATAAGTTTTAATATTCCTTCTTTAATGCTCTCATGTCAGATGGACAGTAACAATAACATATACTGCAATTGGAGATCTTAAAATTTCTAGCGTGAGATTTACTCTTATAGGTAATTAACCCCGTTGGGTTTTCCAAATGGTTAGGAGCTGAGTTCTTACTCCACTTCAATCAGTGGTTATAATGCCCTTATTCTTTTAACATCCATGAATTATTCACATTTGAAATTGTAAATGGCTTTACATGGACATTTTTTCACCCTTGAGTAGATAATTTGCTCTTCTAAAAGCTGGGCTTAACAACACATATGCAAAATAAATATTAGTGATAATGATTTCTTAACTACATTGTAGGTTAGCAATTTCTAACCCTTTTAGCCTTAGTTTGGCTACTATATTTTCACAACTTATGCTATATCAAGTATAGAACTATCACATTTTTACCACATAAGGTGTTAAGAAGTCATACTTCAACAAGTAAGGTGTTAAAATATCGCACTCCAGTAAGAAGCAAACTTTTTACTTGCCGAGAGTGCGTTAACATTTATCTCATAAATCTAACTTTTGAGCTGAACTTTTAAATTTAAGATGGCATGCATTATGCATTCGATAATGAGGTTATCGTAGTCCTTTATATATTAAGATTTTTCATGCAATGAAATTTCCTGACTTGAAGCAATAAAATATAGTTGGTGAGCATTGTAATGCGTATTATTTCTGTAAATAAAAGGCATACCAATGATGGTTACTTTAATTCTTCTTTTCAATTATCCTTTGATTAGTTGTGTATCTTTGAGGTATGCCTATGAACCAGCTAACCATGCATAGAATTTTGTTGACCACGAAGGAGGTTGTGATACTTAGCTTTCCAACGCAAGGCTTGGCTGTGGGGTAAAGTTTCCCGATTGGTGTATTTTTAATTCTCCTTATAAAGTTAGGGTTGTCGAATTATGTGCTCTCGGATGGCTTCAGGTGTGTCTTTTACTTTCCTGAATATTTATGTTGAAATCTCTTATTGTCTTCAAACTTTTGCTTTTCCCGATTTGAGTGTTTATTTTATGCGTTTATGCACTGCTGAGTTTGTTTAGGCAAAGATATTTTTCGGCCCTCTAGATTAGTAGTCTTTTCTCTTTAATCTTGTTGGAATTTGGTAAAGTTCAGGACGATTTATGTCTCGGAAGACATGATCAAGTAAAAAATGATCGTTATGCCGAAATTGATAATTGATTTGATAGAAATTAATAATTGTATTGGTGTAAGCTCTCCTTCTAGTAACAACTGTTGCGCCTAATTTTTTTTTTTTTGCTTGGGGTCGAACCAAGTGCAACAGATGAAGGTACAACGCACACATAATAATAAACAAAAAACGGTGAAATGGGGCTCAAAAAAAGGGGTTTCCAACGATTCCACTCTGATGCTTAAGTTAATGGTTAGAGAATTTGTGTTAAATCATAAAATATTGAAATTCTAGTGAACTTACTTTTTTTTTTAATTTGAGAGAGGAATTGGGTATTTATATTATGCCACATTATTATGTGAGTGGGTTCTCTTATTTAAGTGAGTGTGAGCAGTTATTTTCCTCATCCATTGTGCATATAATGTGTTTCAGTGTGTTTAGTTATGTCAACGATTCGTGTCAGTTAATGTTTTTATATTATTTTTAATTTTATTTATTAAAGTTAAAAAAAAATTCCAAGCACATATTCGAATTTTAGTTTTTTTTATCAAGCTCGGACCGATGCCCGAGAAGAGTAACCAAAATCGATTTGTCTGTTAGCACATATAGAGTTTTACCAAAATCATATAGACTGAATTTTATCTAAATCTAGATCGAACATGTATTCTTACCAAGCCTAAATTAAAAAATAATTAGAAGGATTTTAAAAGATTTATGAAGTGGTGCCAAGGGTCCACCTCTTACTCGAAAGATATAGCTAATGCACTTAAACAATTTGAACATTTTGATCATTGATAATTCAATCTGAATCTTCAATCAAAACCAATTCGCCAGGATTTCACGATTATGATAATGCAGACATTCAAGATTTTTACGTTTATATATCATTCATTAATTTATTATTATTATTATTATTTTTTGTAATTTATGTGGACATTGTCGTGATTTCAAAAAGATCAATTTAAAGTGTCAACAATCAAACACCCCCAGACTTTAAAAAGTTCCCTGCAATTGGAGGGACCTATGCCTTTCTTTGCAGGGGGTCGCCTTGACACTTAGCAGCCTTATAAATTCAGAGGTTCAATGGATGTTTCCCTTTCACCGAACCAGGCTAGTTAAATGGTTAGGTTAATAAACCAGAATGGCTCAGAGCCTGGTCAGATCAGACCCATCTGAGGTTCAGGCTCTACGAGAAGAGTCCAGTCGTCCAGAGCCACAGGGGTCCGATTTTTAAACCCAATTTTGTCCCCTCACGGCACCGATCCCCATAAAACCCTGCTAGGCTTCGGCTTTTCTTCTTTTTCATTTTTTGGAGGGTTTCTGAAAAACGGTGTCGTGTTAGTGTGACAGTGCATTGGGGGATTCCATAAAGGCTTCGTCTTTTCAGAGTGTCTGAAGATCAGAGTAGGAAGATTGAGGAAGAGGATCTCCCTCAATTTTAACAATTGCGTTGACGTGTCAAATCACCTTTTTATTCCCAAAGATACCCCCATCTTGTGTGTTGTGATGTATCATTCTTTTCCACTTTTAGCTCGGCAACCCTTCGCTTCATTTTTTCTTTTAGCCACGGCTCTGATTCATAAACTCCCAACAAGACAGTCAATAAATGCAACTACGCGTCAGTGAAATCGCGGGGGTCAAATGCAATTTCCCTGTAGTTTCAGTGCTGTTGAGTTATTAACCAAAGAATAAATCAAAGAACCGAGGGCGTATGGGGAAAAAGCTGATGTAACGTATCACTGACAACCTGTGAGGAGGAGCAGAAGGTCGCGTCTCAATCAGAGTCGTCTCCTTGTGCCGTGAAACGCGGACTACAGTCCCCCCACAACATCAACCCCTTACTTTGTCAGTCATCCCCTGACTCCTGGGTCCCACCTCTTACGTGGCTGCCTTTCCCTGGGTAATCCCCCGCCTAATCATAGCTCCGAATTATTTACCTACGTCACGTCGCATCGCCTCTCCCTCTCTTTAACTATTTAAACTATTTAATGAGTTTTCCATTTTAAACTTTTATTTTTATTACTATTTTTTTTGGGTTATTTTTCGCTACCCCCATATGTTTCGACAAATATTATTGTGCACCCACTTATTTCAACAATGATCGCCACACACCCATTTTATTAAGCTCTCCCGTTTAATTTAACGATTGTTACAGTTATTTTAGTAAAAGACGATTTTATCCACAATTTGAATTTTAAATTATTAAATTACAAAAAATGCATCAATCACTAACAAAGTGCACGTTGAATTGGAAAATTGTCTGAAAAATTGTTACAGCCAAAAGTAAAAAATACCCACAAAATTTAACATATTTACGAGTGAAAAATTACTATTTTACCCTTAAAAAATAATGCTCCAAAAGTCTTATAAAGGTAACCTGCAAGTTTCAATTACTTACCCAAATGCTCACAACGGCAACAAGAGATAATTATTCTGCCTCAACATGTTAAATAGATTCATAATGCATGCAATTAGTTTTCACGACTGAAGAATTCATCATTCACACCCCAATCATCCACTGCAGCCAAAAATCATTATCAAACAATGCCTACTTCAGCTCATACATCCAACAGTCATGGCAAACCCCAAGCATCAAACACAAACCAGAGTCCTTCATTGAGCATCCTTGGTGTCCCACATGCTGAAGACATAAATGGTGGTATTATAAAGTTCTACAATAAGAGATGTTATTGCAGGTACAGGGCAGTAATCAAAATTTCGCAAACTCCAGATAATCCACACAAACTATTCTACAATTGCATAACAAGGGCAATGGTGCTAATTTTCTCTAAATCAATTATTCCCATATTATGTGTCTCTCCCATAAATTTTACGAATAAAGTAGTTCATTTATCGACATCCTTATCCATCTACAATTAAAAAAGAGCATAATGTAAGGCGAAGACTACCTATATAAAAATTTCTTTAAGATTGGCCAAATAAAAACCATGCACGTGATGTATAACATAACAAAGTATAAACACTAAATAAACTATATTAATGTGAAAAATTATATAACCTGATGTTATTAACAACAAAAAGAATCATTTACATGCCGCACTAATTGACAATTTTCTTTAATCAAAATTTCACCTCAACATCCATGGAATTAAATTAAAAAACTAAGTAAATGGAGATGAACTTTACGTTCTTTAATTAACGAGCTGAGGTTGCAGGCAAAGGATAATAGCCAAAGATTCAATTATAATATACAGATGGAGTACGAAATAGGGAAAAAAAGTAATGTATAAACTTAATGTATCATTATCTAATAAATATACTTTAGATCCATTGGAGTTTGCAAACCATTACTTTAATGTCTACAACAATAAAAAGGCATATCCAGAACAAGTATATGCTCATGTCAAGTAATCAATACTACTTGGGCATTTAAAAAATTAAATACTCACCATTAAACTAATATGAAGAATCAATTATTAAGATATAAGATGGAAGCAATCAATATGTACATTATTGACATAAATTACCAAACAAAGCATGTCTGAACAATTTCAACACAGGAAACACGTGAAACCGATAAAACCCATGACCAACCTCATCAAATCCCACATAATTATCACTCGCATGCATGTAATCTGAACAATTTCAACACAGGAAACACGTGAAACCGATAAAACCCATAACCAACCTCATCAAATCCCACATAATTATCACTCGCATGCATGTAATCTAACATGTATCGAGTAATTCTCCAACAAAAAAATCCACATGAACTACTTTAAAATCTCACCTCAATGTGTGCAGGCTGAAGCTGCAAAACCCAGTATATCCCGCTCTCACAATCCAATAAGTTGTGTAATCCTCAAGCTTCTTGAAAAACGAACATGTGGTAGGTAAGAGATCAAGCAATTGGCGCGAAATTGTCTCCAACACGCAAGATTTTCCCTCCATATTGCTTCGATATTTACTTGTACAAATTACGTTTTGCAGAGATGAAACTGTTTTTCTGAAATGACAATACTATTCTCTTCCTTGTTCTCTTTCTTTTGTGAAACAACTTTAACTTAATTTTTTATTTGTTTATAACACCCATTGTTCTCTTTCTTCTGTGCAACAACTTTAACTTAATTTTTTATTAGTTTATAACACAATCTCTATTTTACCCTTGACTTGTTAAATTAAATGGGAGAACTTAACGGAATAGGTGCGCGGCGATCATTGTTGAAACAAGTGGGTGCACGATAATATTTGTCGAAACATATGGGGGGTGGCGAAAAATAACCTTTTTTTTGGGATTTCGAATAGCTGAGATCTGTAACTTTAAGGATGTGGGAATATTTACCCGTATTATCTACACTACGTTTGGAAAATTGGATTAGATTGGATTAATTTGTAAGATTAAATTAGATTAGGTTAAATAAAATTAGATTAAACATAATTATATAGTTGTGTTTTTTGCTTGATACAGACATATAGTGTTGGATAGGATTGTATTAAGTTTAATTTAATGGAACTAAAATAATTATTTAAATAATATATATTTTAAATTATATTATTATTTGGTAAAATTAATATTTAAATTTCAATATTATTGTAATTGAATACTTTTTAATTTTAACATATTACATACTAGTTAAATTAATGCATGTTTGGTATGGCTTATTTAATGGTTATAAGTGTTTATTTAATTCCATAAGTTCTTATCATAATTTTTGCTATTGTTTGATTATTTTTCTAATAGAGTTTTTTATATTTAAATAAGTTATTTTGCATGTACTAGTAAAAGTTTAAATTTTAGGCTTTTAGGAATAGATGTTGAAAAACTATTTTTAAATGTTAAAATATCTAAAATATTCTTTACTTATTTAATAATCTTATTTTATTCTCTTCATAACATAACTTTAAAAAGTTTACTTATTAAAGTAATTTCATAAATTTTTAATAAAAACTCTTATTGACAACCAAATAACTAAAGCTTTTGTAAATAAAGAAGTAAAAACTTTATTTACAAAAGCTTTACTAATAAAAATTCTACTTAAATAATTTTTACTTAAAAAGTTGTACCAAACAGAGTCTTAAACTATTGAATTAAAATTTTGATTTAATCTTAATTTTAAAAAGTTAAAAATAAACTAAAATTTTGATATTAGCAACAAATATAGATGATAAGATATTTAATCATATCTAAACTCATGTGAAAATGGGGATTAATAGTCCTATACATGTTGAAATAAAGTTTGGCCAAATTTACTAGTCCTGTCAACCAAACATGTCTCTCGATTGGATTAAATTTTTTATCCTTTCAAATTAATTTAACCCCACTTTTTATCCAACATTCAAATAAGTCCATAGAGGCATAAAATCTTAAGCGCGACACTTTAATATATTTTAAATACCTTTTTATTTGTGGTGATTTAACATCATTTAAATCTATAATATTTGAATTTTTATTTAAATACGAATCGGTGAAAATCAATTTTAATGGAGATTCAAATGCAGTGTATTTATATCCACATCAATAAACATCAATAAATTCTTATACAAAATTCACATTAGTTGTTTTCTTTTATTCACTTGAAAAATAGGTTATATGAAATTGCCACATTAGATTATGTACACCCAAATCCGCATCCAGAAATTCTTATGCAAAATTCACATCAGTCATTTTTTTTTCAATTCTCTTGAAAAACAGGTCATATAAAATGGCCACGTTGGTTTCTTCTATAATTTTTTTTACAAGAGTATAGTGGCATTGTTATTATTAAATTCTTTTTCCAGATTGCTAATTATAATAGAATTATTTGCAATTGATATTAAGGGTAAAATGCCAAATATATATATAATAAAAGACCAAAAATATGTCGTTTACATTAAGTGTAAGCATTGCCCTTTTTATGCAAACATTATAGACGCTGGGATCGACCTTAGTCTTCTATAGGGAGCGATTGACTGAGCAATTAACCACTGTGGTCCCCGTAACCGTGACGTAATCGAATCAGAATTTTCTTGGGACACATCAAGATCGCAGGTTTCCTAAATTTCCATGATCGAGCCTCAATTATTTTTTTTCAATTTCAAATGGACGGTCTGATTTTATCGTGGGTAAGTTAAAATAGCATCATTATCACTTGCATCAGCATTTCTCTCTAATGTCACATCTGCACGGGAATTCACCCAGTCAATGACAGCCCAACTTTCAATGACATTTGCTATTGTGCGCCGAAATTCTCACTTATTTATTTCGATTTGACTATCATTGACCGGTAATAGTTATTTATTAAACCTTGGATTGATGACGTGATTATGTAAGTAATTACTAATTTGGGAAGAAGGTCAAGGTTACATTGGAAAATTATTGTAGGGGGATTGGCTAAGGGGACCACGAGTGCGTGGGCCAGAGAAATAAAATCGAATCCAGAAGATGACACGTGCAAGATGTGTCCAACCTCCCAATAATGCAATTCACTTTGTAAGTCAGACCCGCTGATATTCCAGGTGTATTATCTTCTGGTAAAATGTAAAATTACCAGGTCAAAATTTGACTGGGAGAAAATTTCTCAATTATTGATGGCTCTGATTTACCAGTAGTTTCTATTTATCCTCACAATGGGTTGAGCAGGTGTCCTATCTCTAATTTTGGCCGTACGGTAACTTCTCCGTTTAGAGAATGAAATCAAATTTAATATGGTTTGATTTATAACTTCTTCTGGTTTGATTTGTAAAATTGAACTTAAATAAATAAAAATACGTTTAAAAATTTAAATTAAAAACACTTCAAAATCGGGACTACACTAAAATCCATCGATTTCTTAAAATCAAATAATATTTTTCAAAAATAAAATTCCAAAATTAAAAATTTTAATTTAGTTAATTTAGTTCGGATTGAACCAAACCATAATCCACCCCCATGATATGTGTGGGTTAAAATAATGTTTAGTAGTTATATAAATAAAATTGTATTTGGGTACGTATAGTTTGGGCGTAGTGGTTTTTTTTTTTTTTCCTCTTGGTTGAAAACAATTAGCAGGGACAACAAGAAAAATACGGATCCCGCGACATAATAATGACGGAGGGTGCGCACTTTAAGCGCTGAAATCGAGTAGTACGCCTCTTCTTCTCAAATTTGTATGCTTCATTAAAAAAAAATAAATCAACAAAGAGAGGAGTCGAAGTAGTAGTGTCAAATGTCTTTAAGCGAGGGAACACTTGAGCTTGAGATACAGCGGCTGTGTTGTTTATCTCATACAGCCGCATTTTATTATTATTTTTAAGAAATTTTTTAATTTTTTTAAATAAATTGATATTTTACACCGTACATAAAAAATAAGAGTAAAAATGACGTGTTGTATCGCGCCCTTAATTCTGTTAATTTTTTAATTATTTCTAACGGCTCTATATAATTTTTGATTGAATGATAAAAATACCCTTTTATATGAAAAAAAATAAAATTTTTAGCTCATTTAATTTTTTAAAAAAGTTTTTATTTCAATTGCAATAAAGAGAATTTCTATTATTATTAATTTAAGGAATGAACTTTCAATTTTACCTTTCCACCGTTAAACTTAACTGAGAAAATAATAGAATTGGGAGGCGCAGTGTAATAAATCAAATTTTTTAAGAACGCGGTATAAAATATAAATTTATTTGGAGCTGGTTTAAAATTACCCTTATTTTTAATCGAGAATTTAAACGCCTCACCGGAAACAATGGTTTAAAACTTTAAATTGGCAAATATTATAGATAATTATCATACAGCTACACTCATTTTAAGTATATCAAACTGATCAATTTAAACTAGAAAACTATCAAAGACCCCCTCAACTTTACATGGAAATAATATTCTTTTTTTTATTAACATCGAAATATATTTAAAATATATGACTTCTATGCTAATGAGAATGACATTTAAATACATGTTAATAAAATTGATTATAGGTTAATTAAATCATTTTATATTTTATATTAATTTTTTAATATTATAAATTGAGTAGATTATTTTCCAACATTACATTATAAATTTTATGATATCTTGCACCAAAAAAAAAATATTGAAATTTTTTAATGATTTTTTTGATAGTAAATTGCAGCCCGAGTATCTAGACCCATATAATGAATAATTTTTAATTTCAAAATATTTGGAAAATATCGATTTCATAACGTACATGGAGTGACCCGGACCTCTATCCGCCAATACGAGGGCAATGTTTATCAAAATATTAAATAATTATCGAATGATTATCTAGTTGACATAACAAGATGTTATAATTACCCATAGCTATTATTGTTTTTTTTATAGTATTTATTGATACTAGTGACCAATACCAATATGTTATAAGTATACTTAAAAAATATTTTTATATTAGACAAATATAAAGCGTCTAATGTGTGATTTTTTTAAAGCAATATTCATAAACAATCTCTTCTGCAAATTAATTCACACAAACTTGATGGAAAGTTATTTACTTTATTTATTCTTTTATGTTATATTATTTTTATGGACATTTATTTACTATTTTCAATCACAACAATTTCTATAAATACTTATAATGGACACTTATACATCTAATATTAATCATGATTAATTTAATATCTATCACATTGTGAAATATGGATTCGAATGAATGAAGAATTTAAATTGAAAAAATGAAATTTTAAAATTACCCTTGTCAATTTTCTATTGATTAGTTTGATTGTTATCACAGAGTATTTAGAATTTTATTTTATAAGTTATATTATTGATAATCCTTTTTATGTTAATTAAAGTATTAAATACAAAAAAAAATACAACAATTTACCGGTACACCGTCGGACTGCCGCTAGACTGTTGCTGCTGCTGCTGCACAACTAGTGCCTGTAGCTTCACCATCGATGAAATGACAAATTTTTACGCCAAATAAATTTATCCATCATATTGCTCAGTAGTTTTTGAGCATTTCTGTGCAATTTATCGACCAAAATGAGGTGATCTTCAGGTTGTCAAGGGTTGTCGATAAATGATTCCGATCGCTTTGTTTTCATTTTTTTAAAAGTAAAATTTAAAATTCAAAACTAATTTAAGCAGATTAATGAAAATATTTTAATTAAACAAAACTTATTAAAAAGAAAATTAAATAAATTTTATTGGTTAAATTAATTGTAAAATAAAATTGTGTTAAAAAGTTTTAAACAAAAGATAATTAAAGTATAAATATAAGTATAATTTAAAATAATCAATCTATTAGTTGTTTATTTAATAGATTAAATTACATCAAAGCTTAGTTGTCAATTAGGTGGAAATATTTGCACTTTAAAAATTATTTTGAACACACAGTTTTATAAAAATTTTGTATCACAAAAATGCCATTGGTTAATTTACCATTTGAGACGGTAAAAATAAATAATAACATTAGTAATATCACAAATGTAATAACAACAAGAAGAAAAACAACAACAACATGACTTTTTGTTTGAAGTGAGGAGATTAAAGAAATTATTTTGAAAAGAAAATATATGGATAAAAAAATTTATGAGAATTGAAAAAATTATTATTGATATGATTGATCTATGATAATAAATAAGTACGGCTAATTAAAATTATAAAATGGACATAACATCCACAACGATAAAAAAAACTTAATTATAAATAAAATTAAGTTTTAAAAAATCTTCTAAAGTCAAGTGATTAAAAAAAAAGTCTCAATAAAAATAGATTAATTAAGTTTTCTGTCAAAAAAAAAAGATTAACTAAGTTTTTACTCTTTGTATATTTATCATAATCAAAATAAAAATGAAAAAGATTGGAGATCATAATAATATTTTTCATTATTTTTAGGAAATTGATATTTTATAATATAAAAGGAGTTTCAAATATGTTTCACCCTCTCAATATTATTGTTATTTTTAAAATAAGAATAAAAAATTGAAACATCAACATAAAATGTTGAAATTTGACCCAAAAAAAGGGGAAAACATGGAAACTAAAATTGATGGTTAATTAGTTAGAATTTTAGAGCGTATATATAAGAAAAATTAACTAAAACTAAAGACTTATTTATAATAGAATCTGACAAAAAAAATAAGAACATAAAACTCAAAACTAGTTGTGAATTAGTTAAAAATGTTAAATATAAAATGAGAAAGTTTAACCATAATTAGATACTTATCCATGATGTGGAATTTTGAAAGGAAAATAGAATTGAAACCCAAAATTGATCATTAAATTAGTTGAAACTTAAGTTTTATCTAAAACTAGAGAACGTATCTATAATATGGAAATTTGTTCAATAAATAAGAACATGAAACCCACAACTAGTGGTTAAGCTAGTTGGAATTTGACAAAAAATAGGAACATAAAATTCAATACTAGTGATTAATTAATTAGAGCATTAAAACCAAAAAAAGAGAAATTTTAACTAAAATTATAGACTTATCTATAATACTAGAATTTAATTAAAAAATAAAAATTTGAAACCTATATAAAACAAGTGATTGATTAGTTGAAATTTTGGAACTAACGATGGAAAAAAAATTAACAAAAATAAGATGTTGATGGAACCAACTTGAAACAACTGCCCAACATATTGATATTTAACTAGAAGTATAAGAAATTGATTATTTTGAATTTTTTTTCACAATTTATCATATTATGTTTAAAATAAAATTTATGAAAATATTTTTGTACCATTCAACGTTATTTTATATTAATTATTTATATTTAATTTTATGTTTTGTTTAATAATTATTTAGGTTGTAAAAGCCGCTGTATGAGAGACGGCCGCTGCACTGGAGGATGGCCCGCTTATAAAGTTCCGGCGAAGCTGACGAAATAACATTCCCTAAACCACGTCATCTCTTATTTTTTCCCTTTTTCTTTTGGTTGCCTTTTCTTCCTTGCCATTCGCGTGCACTCTTTTTACCCCCCTTTGTCAGATTTCCTTGTTTTAATATTCACTCTTGTCTCATTGTACGTTACACTGTTACCTCCTTAAAAAAAAAAAAATTTACGGGTTCTTATTTATTTGCATTTTGGTCCTGCCTTTATTGCCTACTCTGGGTTTTGTTTGTGCTCTACTTTTCCTGCTCTCAGCAGTTTCGTTTGTTTTTTGTTTTTTCTTTCTTTCTCTCTTGCTTTCTGTTTCATTGAAGAAGCTAAGGTTGACGGATGTGCAAAGAAGAACAAGTTGGGTTTTTTAACACTTGAAGTTAAGAAATGTAAGCTTTGTTTTTCTATAATGTTTCTTTGGTTTGTGATATAATGTTATATATAAGTTTTGTGCTTAAAGAATTCTTTTTTCTTTTTCGAAAAATGTCTATGTTTGGTTGCTAGCAAAATGTAAAAATTTTGAGATTCTTTTGGGTTTGATTCTCACCCATATTCGTGGTTGTTGTGTGATTATGGAAACTGGGCTCTTTTTTTTTTTTCAGTTAGAGTAAAACAGTCACATCTATCATTACTTTCAGGGAAAGCTTTTTTTCTACAAATTCTTACTAAATGCTTTTTTTTTTTCTTTAAACAACTCTTTGCAAAAGTTGTCGTGATTGATGCATCATGGTGCTGTACCGTACCTGGATTTGATATTTGATTATTACAAAATTCTTGAAAGCAAGTGTTTTTTTTCTAGTGGGATTATTAATTAATTCAGCAACCAAAGATATTACTTTCGGGGTTTGTTAAATGTTACCATTATATTTGCACAACAATGTTACCAGTTTTTAGATCTAGCCCTGGAATCATGTTGTATGAAAGAGATCCATTTTGCAATTCTGGAATGACCCTTTATCAGTTTGTTTCTGATTCGATGAAGTTGAGTTTAATTGATACCATGTTGTTTCGGTATATGGACCAATATTGATTCGAACATGTACAGAAAGTCATAATGCGCATCTGCATTTTCATTTATTGTCTCTAATCTATGTAGCCTTAATTTTGTGCTAGACTCTTTGAAACAGAGGATCTTCTTTCTCATCTAAACTTGTTTCTAAATTTCCTTCTATGGCTTTGGTGGATTTTAAGTTTCTTATTGGATTAGTTCGAATTTTAATATTAAACTCGAGCCAATTGCTTGACGTGCTGTTTTGTCGCAGTGTGACGAAAATAGTTTGTTTCTCTATATCATTTGTTACTTGTTTTATCAATTTGGTTGAAAGATAACTAGCATTTGAGGCTGTTCTGGTGTTGCTGATTAACTTTCTGCATGTTTGTTCATAAATGATTGAGGTCTGAGAATCATTTCTCAGCTGTAATGGAGATCATTTGACTGGGTACAGGGAGCATGGCATGGCATTTGTCACTTCAATTTTAAGGTTTTACGTCTTGGCTGGATCCTTTTTCTCATTAAGGAGTCCATTGCAAAAATAATCTTGTTTGTTCATTTAGCTTATTACACATTAACATTTTGTTACTTCTCTTTCTATTTTTCACTGCTACTAAGTTAATTGTATTTGATTGTCGGGTGAACTTATTTTCTTCAAGTCTTTTCTGTAGGGTTATGTATATATTAATGGTTGTAGACTACTCACATAACAGTAATATCTTGATCTTTGACTATATTTCAGATACAGTATGAAGAATTTTACACAATGGACAGCGTTGTTTACTCCTGGAAATGAAGGAGAGACAGCGTTGGAGAACTGAAGAGGATGCTTTATTACGTGCATATGTGAAACAATATGGCCCGAAGGAGTGGAGTTTTGTATCACAGCGCATGAACACACCCCTAAGCAGGGATGCAAAATCTTGCTTAGAAAGGTGGAAGAACTACCTCAAACCAGGCATCAAGAAAGGATCCCTTACTGACGAGGAGCAGCATCTTGTCATCCATCTCCAAGCAAAACACGGCAACAAGTGGAAGAAAATTGCAGCTGAAGTTCCCGGTCGAACTGCTAAGAGACTGGGCAAGTGGTGGGAAGTGTTCAAAGAGAAGCAGCAGAGAGAACAGAAGGATTCCATAAGAATAGTTGATCCAATTGATGAGCACAAGTACGATCAGATTCTAGAGACTTTTGCAGAGAAGCTAGTAAACAATCATTCATTTGTCATGGCCACTTCTAACGGAGGCTTTCTTCATACTGACCCAGCTACCCCTCCAAATCTGCTTCCCCCATGGCTTTCAAATTCGAGTTCCAATATCAGGCCACCGTCTCCTTCTGTAACCCTGAGTCTTTCTCCCTCAACAGTTGCAGCAGCTCCTCCAATCCCATGGCTGCAGCCTGAGAGAGGGTCAGATAACACCCTTGTCCTAGGAAATATGCCGCCACATGGCTCTGTCCATATATGTGGAGAGAACCTGCTGGTATCTGAGCTGATGGAGTGCTGTAGAGAATTGGAAGAAGGGCACCGTGCTTGGGCAGCACATAAGAAAGAAGCAGCATGGAGATTGAGAAGGGTAGAGTTGCAGCTGGAATCAGAGAAAGCATGCCGGAGGAGGGAGAAAATGGAGGAGATAGAGGCTAAGGTGAAAGCTCTTAGGGATGAGCAGAGGGCTACTTTGGATAGGATCGAAGCAGAATACAGGGAACAGATTGCTGGACTGAGAAGGGAAGCTGAAGCCAAGGAGCAGAAACTGGCTGAGCAATGGTCTGCAAAGCACTTGCGTCTTACCAAGTTTCTTGAGCAGATGGGGTGCAGGCCGAGGCTCTCTGAGTCCAATGGCCGTTGAGGACATCAGTAATACACAATTGGCAATGCTGTACGTGGTCCGGCCTTTTGGTTTGAATTTTGTGTTGTTAAAGTAATCTTCTATGTCTGAACAGGTTCCCACTGGCAGTATGCCTGGAATTCTGCTATAGATATTATCTATAATTACTGTAATGGTGTTTACTACTTGCTTGAACTGGTTGAAATGCAAGCTCGTTGGTGTTACCTAAACCTGTTGTATTTTGCCTTCTACCGCAAGAAATATACAGGTAGTGTCATGAATATATTTGCCAATTGCCTTGTTATTATTATTTTTGCTTTAAAATGCAATTCTCTTCTGTGAAGTAATTAGAAAACCATTCTGTCTAATTCATCTGATCCTAGTCCAATTCATCAGCTTTAGCTAGGTTTTGATTGGAATGTTGTAGTGACTCTAGTTATCTTGTTCCCTCAGAGATAATGAATTGCTAAGAGTCTGCTTTTACTTTCAAGTCTAAATTGCATTCTTTTCGGTTTAGAATCATTCAAAAGATTTCATTTTATTTGAGAACAGGTTTTACCCAGATGGCCCAGTGACCTTCTTTAAACCAGTAACGTGGAACTTTGAATCTTTCATTCATCCTAACTCACGGATCTGGGGCTCTTTAGCTTTCTGTATGCCTCAGAATTTAAGTAGAGGCAAAGAACAGCTACATTCTTAAGAGTAGGAAAATGGTCATCAAAATCCTTAAATTTTTAAAAAGAGATATTAAGACTCTATTTTAATGATAATGAATATAGTAATTAAAAAATTGATTGTAAAATATTTTTAATAAATATAAATATAATATAAATAATATAATTTATTGAATATATTAAAATAATATTAAGTAGTTTTTAATATTTAAAAATTTTAAATATGTAAGTTATTATATTTATTTTAATAATATATTGTACTTATTATAAAAATTTTATATAAATCTTTGGGTTAAATAGATCATAATAAAATATCTCACCTATTAATAATATTAAGTAATATTATTATATTACATAATATTTAAAATAATTTAAATTTTAATATTATATTTCTATTTATTATAAAATATAGTTTAATATAATAAATATATATCCAACAAATTGTTGGATATTTTACAACAAATTATTAAATAATATTATTAATCAAGTTCACAATATTATTTTAAAATTGTAATAATATATTATTTATATAATAAGAAAAATATGATTATAATATATATGCGGAGCAGCTTCAACATTTGGAAAATATTATAATTATTAAAATATTATTATTAATCAAGTTCTTTTTCTTTTTCTTTCATTTATATTTGCATGTATGGTATACAATATTACTTGAGTGCTACTAAAAAACCATAAGGAAGAAAGAAGGACAACAGAAACGGTAGCATATGCTACTGTTTCATGCGTCCTTCCCTCTCCTTTTGTGACCCACAAAAACTATTAAAGCAAATATACAAAAGAATATACAAAAGAATGAGCCAAAAGTAATGCAAAAAAATAAAAAATAAATAAAAAAAGCGTCCATTTAGTAGCATTCTTATCACCAAGTGTGAACGCGAGATATGCATTTGTTCCTCTCCTTTTCTCTGCTGTCTCTTCTTGATCGTGCCTCCATTCTCGGTGCCGACGACTAGATCTGCCTTCAGGGCCGCCGACGACCACACTAACAAGAGAGGCAGCTTTGTAGTTGATGAAATTGTTGCTGGTTACTTGGTAACTTTGTCTCTCCTATTGTATTCAAATAAAATTAGTTTCTGGATGTGATTTATATATTTAAATTGTTAGAATTTTTTTAATTTAAGTCATTAGAAAGTAATGGATTAAATTTTTACTGGACAAAAATCTTATAAAAAATTTTAATTACTTATTCTTAATACAAATGTCAATTATTTTTTAAAAATTGAGAATTTAGAAAATGAGTATGCATTTGAAGAGTTACAACTTACAAGAAATAAGAGCCAACAATAAAGTTGAAAATGTACAATCGAAAAAATGAGTCAATTCTTGGGTTGTTATTTAATAATCATGAAGAAATGTTTGTATTTTACAAAGCCTAATGTAAACAAGACGAGTTTCTCGTGAAAGTGCATACTCTACTAAGAAAGGGAGTGACGGAATAAATTTGCTATTAAATTGAAACTAAAACTTAAATGTAAAAGGTTGTGATGCTAAAATTGAAGATTGTTTAAATAAAGATGGAAAATGAGTTCTTTGAATTTTAAACCTTCAACACAACCATGAATTGAGTCAAAAAATAACTATGTAGTTCCCTTGCAACCATAGAATTAGTGCAAGTGCAAAAAAACGAATTGAAATGAATGATTATATAGGAATTAAAATTGCCCAAAATTTTAATTTATTGTTGTTGAAGTTTCTCGGTATGAAAATGTCTCATTCTTAGAAAAAGAAAACAATTGTAGAAATCTTGTTGACAAAGTAAGACGATTACAACTTGGAGAAAGAGATACTTGGCGATTTTAAATTACTTTAAAAAAAAGCAAGTAGAATGTAAAGCAAGTAGGGTAGCTTATAAATATTCTAGAGATGTCATCACATTTGACATTACATATCTTACCAAAAAGTATGACATGTCATTCGTTCCCTTTGTCGAAGTTAATCATCATGGCCAATTTACTTTGTTAGGATGCGGATTGATTTCACATAAGGATACAAAAATATTTATATGATTATTTGAGACGTGTCTATCATGCATGCCCGATTCTCCTCCCCTTAGTATTATTACAGACCAAGACAAAGCAATGCCAAAGGAAATTGAAAATATTTTTCGTACCATCGGGCATTGATGGTGTTTGTGGCATATAATGAAGAAGATACCTAAAAAGTTAGGAGCTTTTAAAGAAAGTGAATGTATTATTTCTTTGTTGTTTTCTATAGTTTATGATTCGCTGAGCTCTGCTGCATTTGAGAAAGCTTGGCATGACATGATTACATAATATGATTTATGACATAATGATTGGTTAAATGATTTAGACAATAAAATGCATCATTGGGTTTCATGCTATTTGAAAGACTGTTTTGGGCAGGAGTGTCAACAATCGAGCGAAGTAGAAGTATGTATGCATTTTTTGATGGTTTGGTTGATTGAAAAACAAATTTAAAGCAGTTTGTGAAACAATATGAAAATGCGTTGAGAAGGAAAGCTAAATTAGAATAGCAAACAGATTCCAAGTGTTTCAGTAAAAGGACTATATGTGTAACAAGATATGAGATGAAGAAGCAAGTTGAAGAGAAGTACACCATTTCCAAGTTTAAAGAATTCCAACAATAATTAACTACATTGATATATTGTGTTATATTGGATTATGTGGAGATCAATATATAAAATCAATTAATCATATAGGGAAAGAAATAATATTTGAGATTGTTTTTGAAGAAGTTGTGTGAATTAGCTGTATCTGTGCAAAGTTTCAGTTTTGGGGGATTTTTTTATAGACATGCCCTTGATGTATTAATACGTAACTCCTATTGAATTATTTCTAAAAGTATACATTTTATCAAAGTGGAGGAAATATGTGAGGAGATGCTATAGTAGGGTGAAAGTTAGTTATGGTATGCAGAATTTGTCCATATAGCAAGAAAGATATGACAAGATATTTATTGCTTTCACTGAGGTTGCAAACATAGTTGTTGATGATGAAAATAGTTACAAAATTATATTGGATTGGATTGAAAAATCAATGAAGGATTTGCTTAAGCAAATTTAGGGTGAAAGTGTTGAAAAAATTGTCAATGGTGAATAGTTGTTGATGATGAAAATAGTTACAAAATTATATTCGATTGGAGTGAAAAAGCAATGAAGCAAATTTAGGGTGAAAGTGTTGAAAACATTATTGATGGTGAAGTAAGTTGTAGCAACAACAAGCAAATTCATTGCGGATGTGTGGAAAAAACCATTACTGGCAAAGTAAGTTGTAGGAGCAACAATGTTGAAATTGTAATGAATGATCCAATAATGACACGTAATAAAGACCGTCCACTTTATCTAAGGAAAGAAGCTTCAATTTTTAAGAAATATGCACAAAAGAATAAGGGTGCATAAAAAAAAGGTGTGTTTTAATGAGAATACTTTTTTTTTAATTTCATTTGTTCTTATTTTAATTGTCTTTCATAATTTTTCAAGATTTATAAGAAAATGCTCCATTGTTTTATCACGTGCCTAATAAAATCTAAACATAGGAGAGCAACATTACCACGATAAATTTTGTGAATTTTTATTTTAAACTTTTCTTTTATTTTGAGGATAGGTAACTAAGTATAAGGTTGAGTATATGGAGGCACATAGAGACATTACAAGAAGGAAGTATTGTTCATGAAAATCTCAACCAAATGACACTTTAGGCTACTACAATATATAAATTAATTTTTTTTAAATTTCAGTTTTAAAATTTTAATATGAATCTTACATATATTTTATTATTTGATTAGGTACCTATATATCCTCCCAAATTGGTGGAAGTAATATTTATCAGTCATTTCCTTATTATTGGCATATAGTATGTTGTTGTTTACAATATGTTAATTTATACTTACATTTTAATATTTCTGAAATGTAATATGATGTTTATTCTTGTGTATTATAGTAACCAATTCCACTGTATGCTTTGCAGTCGTATTATTCCTCTCATTTGATGACCTATGAAGGATCTCAAAATGAGAATTTCAAACAATTACTACGCCAATAGTGCAAGGAAGATAAGAATCACCGTGATTGATGTTTGACTTGTATTTTGTTAAGTCTTTCTTCTTTATCATTTTGGTTAGATTTGGTTTAAAATTTTTGAAATTGTAGTGATGGATTAATGATAAATTTTATTTTTCTAATGACATAAATCATTGATGGTCCGAGGGTTATAAATATAGTCACAATTTTAGATAAAGAACATATAACACAAATCACACCATAACAAGAGGTACAATCTTTTCATTTATGTAAATATATAGATTGCAATCATTATTCCTAAAATATAACATACAATGGATAAAATAAGCAAAATACTATAATCATTTCTAGTTTTATCAATTTGTACAGATCTGTCACATGTAGGCACTTCAATTTGCACCCCTTTTTTCATATGTTTCCATGATAGATTTTGTAGTTTCTAACATATTAGGTCTCTTCGGTAATTTTTCATGCATTTGTTTGTACTCATTGTATGTTGTTTCAGCATCCAATAAACATTCATGAGATTGATAAACATTACTTTTGAAGTCATTTACTTGCTTTTGGCATTCAGGTCAAGTATCATATATGCTCGGCTTTCGTCCTTTCAAAACAATATAGTAGATTTGAATAGGCATTTGGTTTCTGTATAAAAAAAATTGAAATAAAATATTATGCAACAAATAAAAAAAAATATGTTAATTGATATTTGCACTCCTAATCATAAAGTATTGCATCAGTACAAACATGTAACATATATGCAAAATGCAAAACTGATGTATTACATTGTAAGAACTAACTTGATAGGAATGTGGAACTAAGGAGTGAGATAGAACATGATCACAACCCATAAAGATTAAAGCAAGAGCATATATAAAACAAATCATCATCAATTATTTCTTATTATGTATAAATTGAAAGAGTTGGATAGTCACATATTCTTCTACTTCTAATCATTTGGAAATTTAATACGAATTTTTTATTTATTTTATTCATGGCATTTAAATTAAACATGTTACAAGTAATGGAATTTACATAGTAGATGGAAGCTTCTTCCATAGATGATATGAGAATGATGGGTTGATTGTCATTGCAAAACTACCGTACAATTGCAACATGTGAACACTATCAAACTCAAAGTTATAAAAATTCATAGACCCATGCATATGCTTTTCTCAAATTCATTATCACATGATTTGAACATTTCAATGAAAACAAAATAAAAAAAGATATTGCATATGTTAGTAATAAGACTCATCTTTCATGACAAATCTAGTATACAAATCAATTATTGATCAAGGAAGTTAAAAGGAGTGTGGTCTGTTGTGGAAAGAAGAACAAAGAAGAGAAAGAGGATTTGCAAAGCACACCAACAATTTATTGCTTTATTAAAGCCTCCCTAATTTCATCAAATAATGGATCAGTAGGATCAAGAATGTAAGTACGGCACCATCGAGGATGACCATCAATAGTGTTCCTATAGGAACAAGAAAATTGAAAACTTAAGGTATGGATAAACCATATATGGAAAAGGGAAAAACACCAACAAGGGAATAAAGAACAAATCTCCATATGATCTAGTTTGACGCATCATAAATGATGAAAAATAAATCAACATAATAAAAATTGATGTCCATCTGAGTCATACATTTTAACACGAATATTCTGTTTGAAGACCGTATGAAATAATACAATAGTAAGATGAATCATATTTATAAATCAAGAAAGATGATATACCAGTCTCCAAGTTCTGTAATATTTACTAAAGGAAAAGTCTTCTTTAACTATATATCAGAATTTATTTAACTATTTATACCTCAATGATTCTAAAAATTATCATAAATAAGAGAATTTGAATATTTTATTTTTAATTATTTGAAAAAAGATTGATTATGTACGAGTGAGAGAGAAAGAGAGTTAAATGGGACCTTTGGCAATGACAGTTTTCGCATGGTGACTGTGGCTCTATTGGCTACGTGATACGTCGGCATTGTGGGAGTGGCTCTATTGGCTCTGTTATAGGTTGGTGTGGTAGTGGCAGCTCTGTTGATTGCAAGGTTGTGGCTTTTGTTCTTTTTTTTTTTTTTTGGATAAGAGATCGTTAGCATTCTGATCGGAAAATGGTCGGTTTTCTTTTCAATAGAATGAATGTGGATGTATAGAGCTTTAGGTGAGAGGATAATGTTTAACGATAAGACGAGTTTTCCTTATTTTTTGCGTTCTTTTTCAATTATTATTTTGATACTTCTTGTGGGCCAAACGGAAGCATGAGAAGGACGCATCAAACAACATCACATGCTGCCATTTCTGTCACTTCTTTCTTCTTTTTAGCATTTTCCTATTTAGTTAGGTAAGTTGTACCTTTTTTTTTTTTTTTTGCGTACAAATTTTTTCAAGTGGAGAAGCATTCATTGAGTTGACACGAGATGTTGGAAAGAGAAATTGACTTGTTATTGTAATCGAAAATCTTATGTAATTGTAAATAGTAAAAAATCAAGGATAATTTTCACATGTGAAGGAGTGGTGCTTACATGCATAGACATCCTTGAGGACACAAGTCAAAACAGCTAAAGGCAACCCGAGCAAAGAAACGCAAGTGTCCATTTAAACTAGAAGGTAAAAAAATGACAAATAATGATTACTGGGCATTGATACTGAAAACAAGGAAGGGAAATATCACCACGCACTTACTTTATATGAATTTTATGTTTGGCCGCCTTAGATTTCATATAATTTTGTTATGACCTATTAAACTTTATAGTTCATCTATTATAATCTCACTATTGACTACTCACCTCTTCAATTTCGTAAATTTTATGTTATCACTATGTAAAATTTATAGTTTCCTTTTGGCCCATTCAAACTAAAATCATGGTTCCGCCACTCCTCCCCTTAAAGAGGTGATTTTTCTTTTTTAAATAAAAGAAACAAAGAAACATACACTTCTATATAATTGCTAGAGATGGTCAATGGATTGTGTCGTGGCGGTCTGACCCATCAAAGAAAGGCCTATACGTACTCGTGCTCATGCTGTGCTGCGCCTACTATGTGTTTCGTGTCATGCCTAATTTTTTTTTTGCTTAGGCTCAACCCAGCACATGTGTCATGCCCACACATGCCGTGCCATGGGTTGTGCCTAAGAAAAAAAAGTCTAAAAGCTTTTTCTTTTTCTTTTTTTAAATTTTATTAAGAGTGCATGCCAAGTTGTTGGTGTAGTTTTTCAAGCTTTTGTACTTTTTTTGGCCCATGTGCTTTTATTCAAATTTGATAAAATAAAAAATTCAAAACTCAAGTCAATATTCAATACTAATAAACTAATAACAATAAGAGAATGTAATATTAATTATTAAGTTTGACGATATGATATTAGAATTCTTTTTTAATACTTAACAACCACAAGAATAATAAATTTTTCTTAAGGGTTAACTTAATTGTTAACTTGGATTTACATAGAGTTATAAATTATAATTCATAATAATATTAATACATATTTATAAATCGTAATATTTATAATTTTACTTATTAAAATCATGACATCAATTATTTATTCAATAAATTATAAACATAAATCAACTATAGTATTTTTTAACCAAGAATTAAATGAATTTAAAAAAATTGCACTAATAAAACATAATAAAAGATTTAATTTCAAGTTATTTATAAAATCATAAAAATTTAAGTTTATTTTCATTAAAAAATGAAATGTACTTATTGCGAGCTTTTTCCCATGCAGTGCTTTAACCCATCTATAATCGTGCCGTACTTTTAAGACTCGCGTGCCTAAAATTCTAAATCCGACCCATCTTAAATGAGTATTGTGCCATACCGCGTGGCCCATCGAAACGTACTCATGCCGTGCCATACTGTACAAATACGTGCTGTCCGGCCATTTGCCACCTCTAATATTTGCCTACTCAAACTTAACAGTGTTCAGATGGTGGTACAGGAGGTGCGAGGCCAAATGAATCCTCTTTCCTTAGATGATTTTGTTGTTCGGTTTCTAAATTTACAAAGAAATCTGAATTCAGAGCTTTCCACACCCCTTCATAATCCTTATAAAACCTTATTTTTGTATTTATGGTTATGTCGTCACACAAAATTACACAAAAGAAAATTATGAATTTAACTAAATGAAAATATTTTTTTTCACCTGCAAACTATAAACCTTCCCATCTTTAAAACCTAATATGGTATATAATTAAATTTTGAAATAAACTCCAAATAATTTCGAGACTATCAAGTTATAAATTACCTAATTTTATTATCAAAAAGTATGTTTAGAATTTAATTAACTGTATTATTGTAACTTCAGCAAATGTAGGTGTTATAAAAATAACTATTATGATAACAGTTTTATGGGGTGTTAGGAGCTCTCAACTCTTTGAACTCCATCGGCCTTTGATCAGAGCCACAACTGACTAACGCCCAGTTTCAATGGTAAGACAGCATGATCAATATGTACACAGCAGCATTAGAAAGTTTATAATGCAAAAATAAAATTTTCTGTCTAATAAAAGGGAATTTATAACCAATTGTACACACCCCATCTCCACACAAACAAAATTTAAAAAATTTCTCTTGCAAGGCTGGTATGGTTTTTGCTCTTTCATGATGACAAACTCAGTACAAGCTGCAAAAACACAATTAAAAAAAAAAGAGTATATCACACACCAAGATTTATCTCATTAACACATTGGAAACAAAAAGAAATGAAACGAAAAAAAAAAGATTTATGGTAAGTTAAGCTGTTAAGGGCATCAGTGAAAATCACAAGCCAAATTACCTTATTTTATTGAGATCTAGATTCTTCGGCTTACCAGTCTCGGCATCAGCGAAACCCCATGTGATTTCTCTTCTTTTCCTGGTATCTATACTCCTCTTCTTCCTAGGAAGGTTGCTACCAGAATCCTGCATGCATGCATAAATAGTAAAAAGTTAAGCAACAAATTAAATAGAAACCAAAACTGAGCTTATTGATTTTGACTCTCACATTGGTGGGGTCAATAGCCGGTGGAGACTCAAGCTCCTGATGATCATTTCTGCTGATTTCTCCTCTTTGCTTGGCAGCAATACTCCTCTTTTTCTTAGGAAATATTGCTCCCACAATCCTGCATGCGAGCATAAACACAGTAAAAAATTAAACAACAAATTAAATATAAGCCAAAACCAAGATTTGATTTTGCAGTTTCACTCACACAAGCAAGATCAAGTACTGGCGGTGTCACAGGATTATGCCTATGATTTTCTGGTAATGCCGGAGTAGTCAGCTGAATTTTTTTTTGCTTTGACTCCAAGTGCTTGTTAACTTCTTTAATTGACCTAAATTGCTTATTAGTACCTGGTTCATAATAAAACTGCACATTTGAAACACTTACAGTCAGTCAAACTGGCACCTACATATACCTTCATCCCATATGCTTTCGTTATGTAATTATGTAGTAATTGGATCTGTTAATTGAAAGCACAATCAAAAAAATAATAATAACCTTACCATAATCATTTTTTGATAACAAAAATATGCCCACAGAATTAATTTTGGACCGACAATGGAGAAAAATTGAAGAAATAATCTCTTAGTTACATGGAAAATCCTCAATAATAAACATGAAAGTACCTACAAACTCTGTGTGTGTGAGTTTTCTGTTTTCTCTTTTTCGAAACATCTTACCAGGACTCTATTAAAATAAAAACAAACTACCACATACACTCAGGGAGGACATAGTGAGCCTTACCTTAACAATCTGCAAGAAATAGAAAAAAAACAATCTCAAAACAATAAAGCCGGACTTAAACAGAAGAAAAACAAAAAACTGAATCTTATTAAAAAAGCTACGAGAAGCAATATACTGGGAAAATCAGTACATCATTGGAAAGCAGCTTAACAACTGGCAAAGGCATACCCCATAAATTTACTTTAGTAGGGGCAATTTCCAATTTAGCCAAACAACAACTGTTGTATACACAACAATCTAACCACCTGTATAATACTAAAGAAATCCAAAGTTAAAAGAGAAAAAATAACCTGGATCAGATAAAAACATTTTGAGAAACATAATGTGATCTAACCTAAAAAAATCTCAAGAAAATTCCAGGGTCATGCATATAGCTACTTCTATAGAGGTTAATTTCGGGTTATCCCCTCGTAAAATGGATATCTTTAGAATAACCCGAACTGTTATAAACTTCAACTTACCCCCATTTCTGTTAAGAAGGCAAATTTTTTTTCATTTATATATATAATGGGTAAATTTTGGATTACACTATTGTGGAATAACAATCTTCAAAATACACCCAAACTGTTGTATAACTCTGGTTAACTCCTCTTTCTGTTTAGAAGACAAAAATTTTTCACCAACCCACCCCCACTTTTCCCTTTACATTTTGAACAAAAATACGGTAATTTGAAGTTTACAATAGTTTGGAGGATATCTTGAAGATTGTCATTTCACAAGGGAATGATCCAAAATTTACCCACTATATATATAAGACCCATATATAAAGGAAGCTCAGATTTCTCACCACAATCCTAGCAATATGAACAACATGCAAAGCAAAATTTTATTCTTTATAACAACTTTCAAAGCAATAAAAAGCCAAATAGATCAAAAGAAATCGAATGATGAAACAACCTGGTCAATTTTCCCAATATACTTGACACTGTTTCTTGGCCGCTGCTCATAATACCATCCATCTGGTAAACCAATTTTTTTGCCATCTAAGAATGGACCTTTAGCCTTTCTGCCCTTTCTTCGAGTTGAACTGCTAGCTTCCTCCATTTTCGCTTCTGCAAATTCAAAGAAAACCCACAAGCACAATACAGTTCAATAGAAATCTGAATTAAAAAGGTGGTATTGAAGAGATGACAGAGAGAGCGAGAATCTTTCTTTGTGTCAGATACATGCAACAAGATGCATGTTGACACGTAGTGTTTGCAGACGAAAGAAACGGCTTTGCAGAATTTGGACAGAAGAAATAATTGTTGTTCTTTCCTATTGGATTTTGCATATATTAATTATTTTACCCAAAATAGTGTAGGCTCTTATCTTAGACAACTTAGGCGGTTGCCGAGGGACCCACATAAAAAAAAGGCTCAAAAAATAAATGTTTATAATTTATATATTAAAAGATGTTAAAATTTGTTTTGTATCTAAAAAACAAACATATTTTCCTAATCAATAACCTTAAATGTATGTACAAAATTTGAAAATAATTATAATATTTTTTTTATAGAAATTATGTTATAATTTGAAAATAAACTGTTTCCTGAGTTGTTATCATTTCCCAAGCAAACTACCTTAATTATTTATCTTTTTTAAACAAATTCCACATAATCATTCTAAAACTCTATTAACAGCCATGATTTTGGTTTTAATGAAAATAAAACTTTTCTTTTTTCCTATTCCTTGCTATTACAGTAATATATTTTTTTTAAATTTATGTTTCTTGAAATCCGCTATTTCAGTAAGTAAATTTTCGTATAAAAGACCTGTAGACGTTAGCATCACAATCTTTCCTGTTATTCTAACTATTCTCTTATTAACTAGCAAACTGTTATTCCAGCTATTCCCTTATTAATTAGCAAACTATTGTTATTTGTATCTGCAGTTTTATTTTATTACAAATAGTGTGTTCCTCTTTATTTCTAGTTTAATAATTTTCCATCTCAAAAACTAGTTAGAAGATTTTTATAAGATGAATAAATTCTATATCAATAATTTATGAGATCAATAAATTTTAAAGAAATAATTTTATGATGAAGGCCTAAAAAATTAAAAAAAAAATCTCTACACACCAAAACTTACAGGAGCTGTAACCAAACTTACAGGGGAAATTGATCAAAACCCCCTCTTTTTTGCATCAAGAAGAGCAGAAAGATACACTAAGACTCCACCAAAGTTAAATAATTTTTATGATGAAGTAAGCCAAGTGTTTAATTTTTCTATAAACCTCATAAAAGTTAAATTTCTACTACGTGCTTCAGAAAATACAAAGATTTCTATGCATTAAAATCAGTTTCTTGAATGCACATGGAGGGCCAAAATTCACACTAGGACTATTAAACCAACAAGTTTCCCAAAATGCTAGCAGATCATACTTAGATCTGCTAAAAATTAATACAATACAAAACCAGTAGGTGGGAGGCCAAGTCTACAAAGAATAACCATTAGTTACCTTATGGTTCATCAAACCCTCCTTCCACATTATCCGGTAGAAGACAAACAATTTAAAAAATCTCACCAAACCTGAAAAAGCGATAATTCAAGCACTTATCTTACAAGAAAGAAAAATCTAGTGTTGTTGCATAAAATAAAACTGTTTCCCTATGTCACCTGGCTTGTGGTCGTTCCAACAATTAATAAAACAATCACCATCCATTGCCAATTTGAGAGTTTCTGTAATAGCCTGAAGCATTGAATAAAATAAAACTCTTGTTAATTAACAGCCAAGTGAACATTATCATGAATCAGATATATGATTAAACGAACGGAAAATAAGCTTAGCTCCCTCACTTTTGTATGTGTCCTGTTCTTCTGAATCTGATTCACATTCTAAAGCTTCCTCACTGATATCACTCATATCACTACCTCCAAATCCATCCACCTCAGAAAAGGTAGATTCTTTATAAGGTGGTTTCATTGAAAAAAACTTATGGAAAAAATTCAAAACAAACAATATCAACATCTGAAAACAAGAACAATAGATAATACATTACAGCATTCCTTTGTTCAAGAAAAATTCAAAGAAAAAGAATAAAGATAAAAATCTACTAGATTTTATTTGGTCATCAACTTAATTTTACCACAACCAGATCATTAAAACATCCACACTTGAGCGCACAGAAAATATACATATTTAGCATCATAATTTCCTCACAAAAGAGTTTGTGGTCAATAAGCTCTTGAGCAACCCGAAAAATGAAAACAAAATTTCGCGCTCTCTTTGGCTTACAAGAAACCCATAAAACGAATTGAAACAAGATCACCAATAAAACTAAAGCTATGTGATGGCATTCTTTCACGTCATGAATATGAAGAATTCTAGTAAACATTAGAGATAATACAATTAATTAATGCATGAATGACATGTATAGTTGAATCTTATATAACTACCACTTGGATGCTGATTTTTCAAAATAAATGCACACATGCCATAATATCATTTATTTGTTGTATGACTGACATGGTACCTCAAACACTATCTTATAATGTGATTTTCTCTAAGATTTTATATTTCAATTTTCTTTTCATTTCCTGCATCATCATTGAAAATAAAAACAGAAATGTAAGTATACTAATACATAAACAACTAACTACCAAGAGTATAAATTATTAATCCAAAGCCACAAAGGCATAACACTCAAATCTTTGCAATTTTTTTTTTCCATTTTCTAGGCAACCAAACAGATAATTAACACAAAAACAATAAACACAGACAAAACCTCAGTTTGTCTCTCAGTAATCAAACAGACCAAATAACTAAAAAATAAAAAGCTAATCATCAAATATTTTCACCAAAATCAAGCTAGCCTACTGGAATTGAAACTGAAATCTTAGATATATGAGGAATCAACCAAAAATTGGAACAATAAAAATTAAGAGCCAATGAAAAATGCATACCGTGCAAGTGGTTGTTCAAGCATCATGCTTCCGACTCGAGACTTTTCCCGTCGCCGGAAATATTCACATCGCCGACAATGGCTTCTGTTTAGAAAGCGAACGGGAAATTTGCCAAGGAGCGGATCGGGGCAGGAATTTACCACTCGGTATTTATCTGGTTACACCCCCATTTTATTTTGTGATGTGTAAGGACAGAAATACCCTTATATAAAATATGGAATCTCTAATTTACAGGACCTAGAATTGGCAAAATTTAACACAATTCAATTACTCGACACGAATAAATAGGTATGAATAATTAAATTTGACACGATTATTAAATGAGCCAGGTCTGAGTCGATATAATTTTTTTCGTGTCGGGTTAGAGTTAGAGTTCTTGACCCATTTACCCAACTAACGACACGATTATATTTTTTTTCTAAATTAATTTATAAGTTTTTGTTATTAAAAATCAAGTATTGAATATGATTATCTCTTTTTTTTTGAAGGATAGATACATACTCAATGTTTTATTTATAAAATTTTATATAAATTTAGAATTTTAATAGTATAAGTCTGTAGAATATTGAAATACATGTATATTTTATGATATTGATATACAATATTATTTACATATATAATTAAAAATTTAATAGTGTAAAATAAAAAAATTTTGCAATCTTCGATTTTAATAAGTATTATTTTGAAATCTGGATTTAGACCTATTCGCAAACCATTGAAATGTTTTGGGCTATATTATAATTTATAAATATTTTAGGGCTAAAGTGTAAATATTAAAAATAGACAAAGAGTTAGTGGCTAACTGCCTGAAGGCTAGCGGCTAGCTACCTGAAGAAAATTTCATATTTTTAAATTTTGGACTAAATTAAAAAAGTTTTGAGAACTTTGAAATTTATAAGTATTATGTTAAATTTTGAAAGGACTTCTTTGAAAAATATTATTAGCTTTGGGTCATATGTAATTTTAGAAAATTTTAGAATAATAAGTATTATTTAAAAATTCTGAATTTGAGTCTGTGTGTAAAATTTTATGACGCTTTAGGCCATAATACAATTATAGAAAGATTTGGGCAAAATTATAATTTTATTAAACAGTGTTGCTTTACAAAATTCAAATTTTTATGATAACTTTCACTGAATTGAAGTGTGGAGCTGGCTAATTAAGCGGCTAGCCGCTTGCTTGCTGAAATTTTCTTATAATGGCTAGTTTTTAGGCTAAATCTATATAAATTCGAATCCAACTTCAATTTTAAGACTTTTGCAAGGAAAAACAAGTGTAACTAAAATATTTTGAGCTTTTAATTAATAAATCATCATAGATTAAATATTCATTGAGCTATTATTTGTATATCCACTCTAAAAGAGAGTTGTTTGTTGTAATCTTCATTTCTTTATCAAATTTGTGAGAGTTTGAGTGTGAGAAATAATTAGGTTAAGAGATTGGGGGATAATATCTTGTTGTAAAGGTCCATTGACACATTGGAAGTCAATTGTAAGCATTTGAAATCTTTGAAGGCTTGGATAGTGAAATCCTCAAGCTTAGTTGGTTTAGAGGCGTAGATGTAGGTGAGGATTGCCGAACCACGCAAAAATCATTGTGTTTGCTCTCTTTTCCCGTACTCTTTTATTATTGTGCTTTATTAAATTTATTGTTTTTTATTTCATTAAGGTAATAAATTGCATTGTTGTGTGGTTTGTTTAGTTTAAGTTTTAAAATCTCAATTCACCCTCTCTTGGGTTGCATAACTAGCATTTCAGATGGCAGCCCATTAAATTACCCCACTGTTTGAATGATAACTCTATGAAATGAGAGTTATCATGACACTTTTAAACTTCAAATCAAGATTACTTAGAGAGTAAATGATGCGTTTTGTTGCATTTTAATAATTGTTTGCATTAACATCCATTTTAGTGAAGTTTTTTTGAATTCGAATAATTATGTGCTTAAATCTTATGCATAATTGTAGGTAATTGGAAGCTCGAATTTCAAGGAAAGGATGTTGTTGCAATGAGCTTGCAAAAGGAACAAAAGAACATGGCTGCAGAAGATTTGAAGCAAGTCTAGAACAGTGAAGATGTTGCAGTCATTACTGTAGCAACCCTAGAGCATTGATAGAAAAGATTTCGCGCGAGACACTTAATAGATTGCAATCTGGAGTTTCCTAATCTAGAAGATACGTGCCTTAGACTTTCGATTACTTTAATTTTCAACTATAGAAGAGGCACACACAAAAAGAAAATAGGAGACCGTCAACCAAGAACAAAAACCGAAAAAATAAGAGAAAAAGAGAATTAAATTAAGTTATAAACTAAGGGCTGCAACAAAGAGAATTTGCAAAAATCAATTGGGAACTCAGTCATTTTTATTCTTCTCTTGTTTTCTATTTATTCACGGGGATATATTTGATGACTGAAACTCATTTAGTTATTGTTCTTTCGCAAATTATGAACTAATTTAATTGTGGTTGAATGATAAACAATCTTAATAGTTCCTTGATTGAATTTATATGTGTTGCTGTATGTTTCCTATAGCATTTTGTTTTGGTAATATTTATTTATATTCATTATTTCCGCTGAACACTAATTTAATGATACAAGCTAAGAAAGGGTCATAAAAGGGTTTATCTTAGTGGAATATATTAGAGCAATACTTGGTTTTAGATTAGATTTCCTGAGATGAGTTTACCTTGTCTAAAAGGGTCATTCCTAATCTAGAATTAGTGATGAACTAGACATAGAGATTCACTTTGTAGGGTAATTAGAAGCTAAGCGTGTAATGCTATATCTTATGTTGGCATAACAATTGGTCACTGTTAGGTTACATATAGATATAAGACATCCAGCATGTGACAGCTGATGATATAAAAGGATTCTACCCAGTACTGTAGCAGATGCTGTAGCAACCGAGCCTAAGATTTGAAGAAATAGTTAAAATTATTAAGAGAGTTTAATCACTCAACTACTTCATTCCCATTGGTTTTACTCTTGTGTTTGACGTGAGAATTTTATTTATTGCATTTTTAATTTTGGTTAGTTGTTTAGTTTCATCAATTTTTTTATTTTAATTTAGAAGATCCACTGCACTATTATAGATTGCTGTAGCAAATATGATAACATCAATCCCTATCGAGATGATCTTAAATATTCATAATTATATTACTTGTTGTGTACACTTGCGCATTGACACTAATATCATTTGAATTTACAATAACATTGAAGCATATGAAATATCACGAGTTTTAGCTCAAAATTATCAACTTGCACTTCCAGTCTAACTATTCCAGGGTTTATAGCGTGGGGAGTCAACAATGCATAATCTTTAATTACTCTATCTCTATCATTCGTCATATGAATAATGTTGTTATTCCCTAGTTGCCCATAAATAATCTACCAATTCTGACCTTCTGACATCCTTGTGCATTAACTGGTTGTATTTCTCCTCGGGGGTTCAAATTCCCTATATCTTGTAAATCATCCATTGCTACAGCAATTTTTGAATTTCTTTGTTTTTTTTTCTCAATCTTCTTGCGGTTCTTTCAATTTCTGGATCAAACTGGAATTCAACAAGTTTATATTTGCGCATACAAGGGTTGCTGTCAACAAAATAAACAAATGAAAATTAACACCGTTTAAGATTAATTCCACAAATCACAATAAACAATCAATTCTTGACAATGGTGCTAAAAATTTGGTATGTACATTTTCTATTGCTATGGGTGTCATTGTGCAAATGTACACAATAAGTAATATACTCATGAATATTCAGATCGTCTCTATAGGGATTGATGTTATCAGATTTGCTACAACAATCTTTAATAGTGTAGTTTTGTTCTAATTAAAATAAGACACCTTATGAGACTACTAAACTAATAAAAATAAAAATAAAATAAATAAAATGCAAATAAGAAAATTCTCACACCAAACACAAGGATAAAACTAATGGGAAAGAAGTAGTTGAGTGAATAAACTTAATGTCATTGACTATTTTCTCAATTATAGTACCGTTGCTACAACATCTACTACAGCACGGGGTATAATCCTTCATGCATCCTCAGTTATCTCCTGTTGGATATTTTATATCTAATGTAACCTAACAGTGACCAATTGTTACGCCAACACTAAATATAACATTAAACGATCTATGTTTCATTTACCCTATAAGGTGAATTCTTATGTCTAGTTCATTACTAATTTTAGATCAAGTATTGCCCTATTCAAGTTGAGATTAACTCAACTTGGGAAACTCAATCTAAAACCAAGTATTGTCTTAATTAGATCCACTAAGTCAGACATTTGTTATGCTTTTTCTTAGCTAGCATCCCTAAATGGGCGGTCAACTGAAATATAGAATTAAAATAAGCACAAAATGCTATAGCAAACACAGAGCAATACTTGTATATCAGTCAAACATCCATTAAGATTGTTTATCACTCAACTATAATCAAATTTACTTTATGATTTGTGAGAGAAAAATAAATAAAAGAGCTTCAGCCATTAAATATTTTCCCATGAATAAATAGAAAACAAGAAAAGAATAAGAAGAACTGATTTTCGATTGATCTTTGCGATTTCTCCTTTGATACAGCCTTCAATCTCTCTCTTGATTTATGTTTTCTTGTGTTTTCCTCTCCGGTTTATTCATTTGGGTAACGACTATCTATTTTTATTTGTGTGTGTGCTACTTTTATAGCTTAGAATTAGAGCAACCAGAAGTGTAGGGCGTGTATCTTCCATTTTTGGAAACTCCAGATCGCAATCTTTTAGTTAATGCACGCGAAATCTTCTCTGTCGTTGCTCCAGGATTGCTATAGTAACGGTGTTACAGCAACGGTGCTACAACAATGGCTTTAGCATCTTCACTGTTTCTTACTTGTTTCAATTCTTCTGATTTTCAGTATAAAGTACTTCTCGATCTTTTCAATTGACCTGAGCTACTTGTTGGTCTTTGGCTCATAATAGAACTGCATGGTCTTTGGCTTATAATAGAACAACACATTAATTTGAAAACTTACAATAAGAATATTGGTGATAAAGAATATTATATCTATCGTAATTCATAATTTCTTTGTACCCCAACGTTTGTTGTGTTTAAGAATTCTAACATTTATGCACAAAGCTAGATAAAGGCCAAGAAAATGTAATCACCACCCAAAGAAGAAAATTTTAAAAATACAAACACTGCCTTTGTGAACCACAACTGCACAATTAATGCAATAGTTGAATTTGGGCTGCACAAATTAACTGTGAATACAACTCTTGAGAGACCAAGGAAACAAGTTAGTCGGACCATAATCATGGAGGCCTACTTAGGGGATGGTCTGAATTCAATAAGACATTTACCTTGGACACTCTTTACTATGCTAAGTACGCAAACCGAGAATCGGGAGCTTCTAAAAAGGGTAGAGTCAAGTGGCCAGGCTGCTACGTCCTCACTAATGCAGCTGAAGTTCATAACTTTACAGTTGAGAGTTTTATTCATGGAAAGAATGACATCTACAATTGGAGGTTTCATTCATTCTTGGCCTAATTGATGAATTTGTTTGTTTGTTCAATCTATATTTAAATAATTAAATAAATATATCAAATATCACGTTTATTGATTTATCAATTATGCATCTCAATTATGTTTATTTAGTTGTAATATTTATAGGGAATGCCTTCGATCTATTAATTGTTAGTGTAAAGTTGCAAGTATTACCCCTCTAAATTTCACAAAACACCTCTATTTGAAAAATAATTTAATAAATATTTCCAAAAGCGCCTAACTTTTAAATATTCCCAGTCCATATAGATGGCCAATGGACATGGCAATAAGTGACACAGCATATGCACGAGCATTGCACGACAAGCACACAGACTGGACTGTATTGAGAATTTGACCCATACAAATCAACTATGAATACCACTAATAGGAGACCGTGGAAATAGCATAGTCGGACCATAGTCATAGACTCTTACTTGGGGGATCTCATTGATATTGAAGGATTGTATGAATTCAATGGGACATTTACCCTGGACACTCTGTACTATGCTAAATACGCAAACCGATGATCTGGAGCTTCCAAAAAGTGTAGAGTCAAGTGGCCAGGCTGCTATGTCCTCACTAATGCAGCTGAAGTTTAGAACTTTATAGTTGAGATTTTATTTATGGAAAGAGTGGAGTCCACAATTGGAGGTTTCATTTATTTATGGCCTAATTGATGAATTTGTTTGTTTGCTCAATCTATATTTAAATAATTAAATAAATACATCAAATATCACGTTTATTGATTTATAAATTATGTATCTCAATTATATTTATTTAGTTATAATATTTATGGGTAATGTGTTTGATATATTAATTGTTAATGTAAAGTTGCAAGTATCGTCCCTCTAACTTTCTCAAACCACCCCTATTTGTCAAATAATTCAATAAATATTTCAAAAAGCACCAAACTTTTAAATATGCCCACTCCATACAGATGGCCAATGGACATGGCAATAAGTGGCACGACACAGACACGAGCATTGCACGACAAGCACACAGGCTGGGCTGTATTGAGCATTTGAGACAAACAAATCAAATATAAATACCACTCATGGGAGACCATGAAAATAGTATGGTTGGAACATAATCATAGATCTTACTTGGGGGATCTTATTGATCTTAAAGGATGGTCTGAATTGAATGGGACGTTTACCTTGGACACTCTATACTATGCTAAATATGCAAACTGAGGATCAGGAGCTTCCAAAAAGGGTAGAGTCAAGTGGCCAGGCTGTTATGTCCTAACTAATGCAGCTGAAGTTCAGAGCTTTACAGTTGAGAGTTTTATTCATGGAAAGAGTGGCATCCACAATTAGAGGTTTCATTTATTCGTGGCCTGATTGATGAATTTGTTTGTTTGTTTGTTCAATCTATATCTAAATAATTAAATAAATACATCAAACATCACGTTTATTAATTTATAAATTATGCATCTCAATTATGTTTATTTAGTTGTAATATTTATGGGTAATGCCTTTTATATATTGATTGTTAATGTAAAGTTGCAATTATCGCCCCTCTAAATTTCTCAAACCACCCATGTTTGAAAAATAATTCAATAAATATTTAAAAAAGCACCTAACTTTTAAATATGCCCCCTCTATACAGACGGCTAATGGACATGGCAATAAGTGGCATGACATAGGCACGAGCATTGCACGGCAAACACACAGGCTGGGCTGTATTGAGAATTTGAGCTATGCAGATCAGCTATAAATACCACTCATGGGAGACCATGGAAATAGTATGGTCGGAATATGATCATAGAGTCCTACTTGGGGGATCTCATAGATCTTGAGGGATAGTCTGAATTCGATGGGACATTTACCGTGGACACTTTGTAGAATGCTAAATACGAAAATCGAGGATCAGGAGCTTCCGAAAATGGTAGAGTCAAGTGGCTAGACTGTTATGTCCTATTTAATGCAGCTGAAGTTCAGGGCTTTACAGTTGAGATTTTATTTATGGAAAGAGTGGAGTCTACAATTAGAGGTTTTATTCATTTGTGCCCTGATTGATGATTTGTTTGTTTGTTTGTTCAATCTATATCTAACTAATTAAATAAATACATCAAATATCCCATTTATCGATTTATAAATTATGCAAGTCAATTATGTTTATTTAGTTGTAAAAGTTATGGGTAATGTGTTTGATATATTAATTTTTAATGTAAAGTTGCAAGTTTCGCCTCTCTAAATTTCTAAAACCACCCATATTTGTAAAATAATTCAATAAATATTTCAAAAAGCACCTAACTTTTAAATATGCCCACTCCGTACAAATGGCCAATGGACATGGCAATAAGTGGCACGACATAGGCACGAGCAGCATTGCACGGCAAGCACACAGGTTGGGCTGTATTGAGAATTTGAGCCACACACATCAACTATGAATACCACTCATGGGAGACCATGAAAATAGTATGGTCGGAACATAATCATAGAGTCTTACTTGGGGGATCTTATTGATCTTAAGGGATGATCTGAATTCAATGAGACATTTACTTTGGACACTCTGTACTATGCTAAATACGCAAACTGAGGATCGGGAGCTTCCGAAAAGGGTATAGTCAAGTGGCCATGCTGTTATGTCCTAATTAATACAGCTGAAGTTCAAAGCTTTACAATTGAGAATTTTATTCATTGAAAGTATGGCATCTACAATTGGAGGTTTCATTCATTCGTGGCCTGATTGATGAATTTGTTTGTTTGTTCAATCTATATCCAAATAATTAAGTAAATACATCAAATATCACGTTTATTGATTTATAAATTATGCATCTCAATTATGTTTATTTAGCTGTAAATGTTATGGGTAATGTGTTTGATATATTAATTTTTAATGTAAAGCTGCAAGTTTCGCCTCTCTAAAATTTTGAAACCTCCCATATTTGTAAAATAATTCAATAAATATTTCAAAAAGTACATAACCTTTAAATATGCCACTCCGTACAAATGGCCAATGGACATGGCAATAAGTGGCACGACATAGGCACGAGCATTGCACGAGCATTGCACGGCAAGCACACAGGCTGGGCTGTATTGAGAATTCAGCCTGTATTGAGAATTTGAGCCACACACATCAACTATGAATACCACTTATGGGAGACCATGGAAATAATATGGTCGAAACATAATCAAAGAGTCTTACTTGGGGGATCTCATTGATCTTGAGGGATGATATGAATTCAATGGGACATTTACCTTGGACACTCTGTACTATGTTGAATACGCAAACCGAGGTTCGGCAGGTTTTGAAAAGGGTAGAGTCAAGTGGCCATGCTGTTATGTCCTAATTAATGCAGATGTTGTTCAGAGCTTTACAGTTGAGAATTTTATTCATTGAAAGTATGGCATCTACAATTGGAGGTTCATTCATTCGTGGCCTGATTGATAAATTTGTTTTTTTGTTCAATCTATATATAAATAATTAAGTAAATACATCAAATATCACGTTTACTAATTTATAAATTATGCATCTCAATTATGTTTATTTACTTGTAAAAGTTATGGGTAATGTGTTTGATATATTAATTTTTAATGTAAAGTTGCAAGTTTCGCCTCTCTAAATTTCTGAAACCTCCCATATTTGTAAAATAATTCAATAAATATTTCAAAAAGTATATAACCTTTAAATATGCCACTCCGTACAAATGGCCAATGGACATGGCAATAAGTGGCACGAAACAGGCACGAGCATTGCACGCCAAGCACACAGGCTGGGATGTATTGAGAATTTGAGCCACACAAATCAACTATAAATACCACTCATATGAGACCATGGAAATAATATGGTCGAAACATAATCATAGAGTCCTACTTGGGGGATCTCATTGATCTTGAGGGATGGTCTGAATTCAATGAGACAATTATCTTAGACACTCTATACTATGCTAAATACGCAAATCGAGGATCACGAGCTTCCGAAAAGGGTAGAGTCAAGTGGCCATGTTGTTATGTCCTAACTAATGCAGCTAAAGTTCAGAGTTTTACAGTTGAGAATTTTATTCATTGAAAGTATGACATCTACAATTGGAAGTTTCATTCATTCGTGGCCTGATTGATAAATTTGTTTGTTTGTGCAATCTATCTCTAAATAAATAAGTAAATATGTCAAATATCACGTTTATTGATTTATAAATTATGCATCTAAATTATGTTTATTTAGTTGTAATGTTCATGGGTAATGTGTTCGATATATTGATTGTTACTGTAAAGTTGCAAGTATCATCCCTCTAAATTTCTCAAACCACCCCTATTTGTAAAATATTTCAACAAATATTTCAAAAAGCACCTAACTTTTAAATATGCCACTCCGTACAAATGGCCAATGGACATGGCAATAAGTGGCACGAAACATGCACGAACACTGCACGACAAGCACACGGGCTAGACTGTATTGAGAATTTAAGCCACACAAATCAACTATGAATACCACTCATGGGAGACCATGGAAATAGTATGGTCGGAACATAATCATAGAGTCCTACTTGGGGGATCTCATTGATTTTGGTGGATGGTCTGAATTTAATGAGACATTTACCTTGGACACTATACTATACTAAATACGCAAACCGAGGATCGAGAGCTTCCGAAAAGGGTAGAGTCAAGTGGCCATGCTGTTATGTCCTAACTAATGCAGCTGAAGTTCAGAGCTTTACAGTTGAGAATTTTATTCATTGAAAGAGTGACATCTACAATTGGAGGTTTCATTCATTCGTGGCCTGATTGATGAATTTGTTTGTTTGTTCAATCTATATCTAAATAATTAAGTAATTACGTCAAATATCACGTTTATTGATTTATAAATTATGCATCTAAATTATGTTTATTTAGTTGTAATGTTTATGGGTAATGTGTTCGATATATTTATTGTTATTGTAAAGTTGCAAGTATTGTCCCTATAAATTTCTCAAACCACCCATATTTGTAAAATATTTCAATAAATATTTCAAAAAGCACGTAACTTTTAAATATGTCACTCCGTACAAATGGCCAATGGACATGGCAATAAGTGGCACGAAACATGCACTAGCACTGCACGACAAGCACACAGGCTAGGCTATATTGAGAATTTGAGCCACACAAATCAACTATGAATACCACTCATGGGAGACCATGAAAATAGTATAGTCGGAACATAATCATAGAGTCCTACTTGGGGGATTTCATTGATCTTGAGGGATGGTCTGAATTCAATGAGACATTTACCTTGTACACTTTGTACTATGCTAATTACGCAAACCGAGGATCGAGAGCTTCCAAAAAAGGTAGAGTCAAGTGGTCATGCTGTTATGTCTTAACTAATGCAGCTGAAGTTCAAAACTTTACAGTTGAGAATTTTATTCATTGAAAGTGTGACATCTACAATTGGAGGTTTCATTCATTCGTGGCCTGATTGATAAATTTGTTTGTTTGTGCAATCTATCTCTAAATAAATAAGTAAATACGTCAAATATCACGTTTATTGATTTATAAATTATGCATCTAAATTATGTTTATTTAGTTGTAATGTTTATGGGTAATGTGTTCGATATATTTATTGTTACTGTAAAGTTGCAAGTATTGTCCCTATAAATTTCTCAAACCACCATATTTGTAAAATATTTCAAAAAGTATGTAGCTTTTAAATATGCCACTCCGTACAAATGGCCAATGGACATGGCAATAAGTGGCACGAAACATGCACGAGCACTGCACGACAAGCACACAGGCTAGGCTATATTGAGAATTTGAGCCACACAAATCAACTATGAATACCACTCATGGGAGAGCATGGAAATAGTATGGTCAAAACATAATCATAGAGTCCTACTTGGGGGATCTCATTGATCTTGATGGATGGTCTGAATTCAATGAGACATTTGCCCTGGACACTTTATACTATGCTAAATAAGCAAACCGAGGATCGGGAGCTTCCAAAAAGGGTAGAGTCAAGTGGCCATTCTGTTATGTCCTAACTAATGCAGCTGAAGTTCAGAGCTTTACAGTTGAGAATTTTATTTATTGAAAGTGTGACATCTACAATTGGAGGTTTCATTCATTCGTGGCCTGATTGATGAATTTGTTTGTTTGTGCAATCTATCTCTAAATAATTAAGTAATTACGTCAAATATCACGTTTATTGATTTATAAATTATGCATCTAAATTATGTTTATTTAGTTGTAATGTTTATGGGTAATGTGTTCGATATATTTATTGTTACTGTAAAGTTGCAAGTATCGTCCCTCTAAATTTCTCAAACCACCCATATTTGTAAAATATTTCAATAAATATTTCAAAAAGCACGTAACTTTTAAATATGCCACTCCGTACAAATGGCCAATGGACATGGCAATAAGTGGCACGAAACATGCACGAGCACTGCACGGCAAGCACACAGGCTAGGCTATATTGAGAATTTGAGCCACACAAATCAACTATGAATACAACTCATGGGAGACCATGAAAATATTATGGTCGGAACATAATCATAGAGTCCTACTTGGGGGATCTCATTGATCTTGATGGATGGTCTGAATTTAATGAGACATTTACCTTGGACAGTCTATACTATGCTAAATACGCGAACCGAGGATCGAGAGCTTCCAAAAAAGGTAGAGTCAAGTGGTCATGCTGTTATGTCTTAACTAATGCAGCTGAAGTTCAAAACTTTACAGTTGAGAATTTTATTCTTTGAAAGTGTGACATCTACAATTGGAGGTTTCATTGACTCGTGGCCAGATTGATGAATTTGTTTGTTTGTTCAATCTATATCTAAATAATTAAGTAATTACGTCAAATATCACGTTTANGCAATCTATCTCTAAATAATTAAGTAATTACGTCAAATATCACGTTTATTGATTTATAAATTATGCATCTAAATTATGTTTATTTAGTTGTAATGTTTATGGGTAATGTGTTCGATATATTTATTGTTACTGTAAAGTTGCAAGTATCGTCCCTCTAAATTTCTCAAACTACCCATATTTGTAAAATATTTCAATAAATATTTCAAAAAGCACGTAACTTTTAAATATGCAACTCCGTACAAATGGCCAATGAACATGGCAATAAGTGGCACGAAACATGCACGAGCACTGCACGACAAGCACACAGGCTAGACTGTATTGAGAATTTGAGCTACACAAATCAAGTATGGATACCACTCATGGGAGACCATGGAAATAGTATGGTCGGAACATAATCATAGAGTCCTACTTGGGGGATCTCATTGATCTTGATGGATGGTCTGAATTCAATGAGACATTTACATTGGACACTCTATACTATGCTAAATACGCAAACCGAGGATCGGGAGCTTCCGAAAAGGGTAGAGTCAAGTGGCCATGCTGTTATGTCATAACTAATGCAGCTGAAGTTCAGAGCTTTACAGTTGAGAATTTTATTCATTGAAAGTGTGACATCTACTATTGGAGGTTTCATTCATTCATGGCCTGATTGATAAATTTGTTTGTTTTTGCAATCTATCTCTAAATAAATAAGTAAATACGTCAAATATCACGTTTATTGATTTATAAATTATGCATCTAAATTATGTTTATTTAGTTGTAATGTTTATGGGTAATGTGTTCCATATATTGATTGTTAATGTAAAGTTTCAAGTATCGTCCCTCTAAATTTCTTAAACCACCCATATTTGTAAAATATTTCAATAAATATTTCAAAAGTCACCTAACTTTTAAATATGCCACTCCGTACAAATGGCCAATGGACATGGCAATAAGTGGCATGAAACATGCACGAGCACTGCACGACAAGCACACAGGCTAGACTGTATTGAGAATTTAAGCCACACAAATCACTATGAATACCACTCATGGGAGACCATGAAAATAGTATGGTCGGAACATAATCATAGAGTCCTACTTGGGGGATTTCATTGATCTTGAGGGATGATATGAATTCAATGAGACATTTACCTTGTACACTTTGTACTAATCTAAATACGCAAACCGAGGATCAAGAGCTTCCAAAAAAGGTAGAGTCAAGTGGTCATGCTGTTATGTCTTAACTAATGCAGCTGAAGTTCAAAACTTTACAATCGAGAATTTTACTCATTGAAAGTGTGACATCTACAATTGGAGGTTTCATTCATTCGTGGCCTGATTGATAAATTTGTTTGTTTGTGCAATCTATCTCTAAATAAATAAGTAAATACGTCAAATATCACGTTTATTGATTTATAAATTATGCATCTAAATTATGTTTATTTAGTTGTAATGTTTATGGGTAATGTGTTCGATATATTTATTATTACTGTAAAGTTGCAAGTATTGTCCCTATAAATTTCTCAAACCACCCATATTTGTAAAATATTTCAATAAATATTTCAAAAAGCACGTAACTTTTAAATATGCCACTCCGTACAAATGGCCAATGGACATGGCAATAAGTGGCACGAAACATGCACTAGCACTGCACGACAAGCACACAGGCTAGGCTATATTGAGAATTTGAGCCACACAAATCAACTATGAATACCACTCATGGGAGACCATGAAAATAGTATGGTCGGAACATAATCATAGAGTCCTACTTGGGGGATTTCATTGATCTTGAGGGATGATATGAATTCAATGAGACATTTACCTTGTACACTTTGTACTAATCTAAATACGCAAACCGAGGATCAAGAGCTTCCAAAAAAGGTAGAGTCAAGTGGTCATGCTGTTATGTCTTAACTAATGCAGCTGAAGTTCAAAACTTTACAATCGAGAATTTTATTCATTGAAAGTGTGACATCTACAATTGGAGGTTTCATTCATTCGTGGCCTGATTGATAAATTTGTTTGTTTGTGCAATCTATCTCTAAATAAATAAGTAAATACGTCAAATATCACGTTTATTGATTTATAAATTATGCATCTAAATTATGTTTATTTAGTTGTAATGTTTATGGGTAATGTGTTCGATATATTTATTGTTACTGTATAGTTGCAAGTATTGTCCCTATAAATTTCTCAAACCACCCATATTTTAAAAATATTTCAATAAATATTTCAAAAAGCACGTAGCTTTTAAATATGCCACTCCGTACAAATGGCCAATGGACATGGCAATAAGTGGCACGAAACATGCACTAGCACTGCACGGCAAGCACACAGGCTAGGCTATATTGAGAATTTGAGCCACACAAATCAACTATGAATACCACTCATGGGAGACCATGAAAATAGTATGGTCGGAACATAATCATAGAGTCCTACTTGGGGGATTTCATTGATCTTGAGGGATGATATGAATTCAATGAGACATTTACCTTGTACACTTTGTACTAATCTAAATACGCAAACCGAGGATCAAGAGCTTCCAAAAAAGGTAGAGTCAAGTGGTCATGCTGTTATGTCTTAACTAATGCAGCTGAAGTTCAAAACTTTACAATCGAGAATTTTATTCATTGAAAGTGTGACATCTACAATTGGAGGTTTCATTCATTCGTGGCCTGATTGATAAATTTGTTTGTTTGTGCAATCTATCTCTAAATAAATAAGTAAATACGTCAAATATCACGTTTATTGATTTATAAATTATGCATCTAAATTATGTTTATTTAGTTGTAATGTTTATGGGTAATGTGTTCGATATATTTATTGTTACTGTAAAGTTGCAAGTATTGTCCCTATAAATTTCTCAAACCACCCATATTTGTAAAATATTTCAATAAATATTTCAAAAAGCACGTAACTTTTAAATATGCCACTCCGTACAAATGGCCAATGGACATGGCAATAAGTGGCACGAAACATGCACTAGCACTGCACGACAAGCACACAGGCTAGGCTATATTGAGAATTTGAGCCACACAAATCAACTATGAATACCACTCATGGGAGACCATGAAAATAGTATGGTCGGAACATAATCATAGAGTCCTACTTGGGGGATTTCATTGATCTTGAGGGATGATATGAATTCAATGAGACATTTACCTTGTACACTTTGTACTAATCTAAATACGCAAACCGAGGATCAAGAGCTTCCAAAAAAGGTAGAGTCAAGTGGTCATGCTGTTATGTCTTAACTAATGCAGCTGAAGTTCAAAACTTTACAATCGAGAATTTTATTCATTGAAAGTGTGACATCTACAATTGGAGGTTTCATTCATTCGTGGCCTGATTGATAAATTTGTTTGTTTGTGCAATCTATCTCTAAATAAATAAGTAAATACGTCAAATATCACGTTTATTGATTTATAAATTATGCATCTAAATTATGTTTATTTAGTTGTAATGTTTATGGGTAATGTGTTCGATATATTTATTGTTACTGTATAGTTGCAAGTATTGTCCCTATAAATTTCTCAAACCACCCATATTTTAAAAATATTTCAATAAATATTTCAAAAAGCACGTAACTTTTAAATATGCCACTCCGTACAAATGGCCAATGGACATGGCAATAAGTGGCACGAAACATGCACGAGCACTGCACGGCAAGCACACAGGCTAGGCTATATTGAGAATTTGAGCCACACAAATCAACTATGAATACCACTCATGGGAGACCATGAAAATAGTATGGTCGGAACATAATCATAGAGTCCTACTTGGGGGATTTCATTGATCTTGAGGGATGATATGAATTCAATGAGACATTTACCTTGTACACTTTGTACTAATCTAAATACGCAAACCGAGGATCAAGAGCTTCCAAAAAAGGTAGAGTCAAGTGGTCATGCTGTTATGTCTTAACTAATGCAGCTGAAGTTCAAAACTTTACAATCGAGAATTTTATTCATTGAAAGTGTGACATCTACAATTGGAGGTTTCATTCATTCGTGGCCTGATTGATAAATTTGTTTGTTTGTGCAATCTATCTCTAAATAAATAAGTAAATACGTCAAATATCACGTTTATTGATTTATAAATTATGCATCTAAATTATGTTTATTTAGTTGTAATGTTTATGGGTAATGTGTTCGATATATTTATTGTTACTGTAAAGTTGCAAGTATCGTCCCTCTAAATTTCTCAAACTACCCATATTTGTAAAATATTTCAATAAATATTTCAAAAAGCACGTAACTTTTAAATATGCAACTCCGTACAAATGGCCAATGAACATGGCAATAAGTGGCACGAAACATGCACGAGCACTGCACGACAAGCACACAGGCTAGACTATATTGAGAATTTAAGCCACACAAATCAACTATGAATACCACTCATGGGAGACCATGGAAATAGTATGGTCGGAACATAATCATAGAGTCCTACTTGGGGGATCTCATTGATCTTGATGGATGGTCTGAATTCAATGAGACATTTACATTGGACACTCTATACTATGCTAAATACGCAAACCGAGGATCGGGAGCTTCCGAAAAGGGTAGAGTCAAGTGGCCATGCTGTTATGTCATAACTAATGCAGCTGAAGTTCAGAGCTTTACAGTTGAGAATTTTATTCATTGAAAGTGTGACATCTACTATTGGAGGTTTCATTCATTCGTGGCCTGATTGATAAATTTGTTTGTTTTTGCAATCTATCTCTAAATAAATAAGTAAATACGTCAAATATCACGTTTATTGATTTATAAATTATGCATCTAAATTATGTTTATTTAGTTGTAATGTTTATGGGTAATGTGTTCGATATATTTATTGTTACTGTAAAGTTGCAAGTATCGTCCCTCTAAATTTCTCAAACTACCCATATTTGTAAAATATTTCAATAAATATTTCAAAAAGCACGTAACTTTTAAATATGCAACTCCGTACAAATGGCCAATGAACATGGCAATAAGTGGCACGAAACATGCACGAGCACTGCACGACAAGCACACAGGCTAGACTGTATTGAGAATTTGAGCTACACAAATCAAGTATGGATACCACTCATGGGAGACCATGGAAATAGTATGGTCGGAACATAATCATAGAGTCCTACTTGGGGGATCTCATTGATCTTGATGGATGGTCTGAATTCAATGAGACATTTACATTGGACACTCTATACTATGCTAAATACGCAAACCGAGGATCGGGAGCTTCCGAAAAGGGTAGAGTCAAGTGGCCATGCTGTTATGTCATAACTAATGCAGCTGAAGTTCAGAGCTTTACAGTTGAGAATTTTATTCATTGAAAGTGTGACATCTACTATTGGAGGTTTCATTCATTCATGGCCTGATTGATAAATTTGTTTGTTTTTGCAATCTATCTCTAAATAAATAAGTAAATACGTCAAATATCACGTTTATTGATTTATAAATTATGCATCTAAATTATGTTTATTTAGTTGTAATGTTTATGGGTAATGTGTTCCATATATTGATTGTTAATGTAAAGTTTCAAGTATCGTCCCTCTAAATTTCTTAAACCACCCATATTTGTAAAATATTTCAATAAATATTTCAAAAGTCACCTAACTTTTAAATATGCCACTCCGTACAAATGGCCAATGGACATGGCAATAAGTGGCATGAAACATGCACGAGCACTGCACGACAAGCACACAGGCTAGGCTGTATTGAGAATTTGAGCCACACAAATCAACTATGAATACCACTCATGGGAGACCATGAAAATAGTATGGTCGGAACATAATCATAGAGTCCTACTTGGGGGATTTCATTGATCTTGAGGGATGATATGAATTCAATGAGACATTTACCTTGTACACTTTGTACTAATCTAAATACGCAAACCGAGGATCAAGAGCTTCCAAAAAAGGTAGAGTCAAGTGGTCATGCTGTTATGTCTTAACTAATGCAGCTGAAGTTCAAAACTTTACAATCGAGAATTTTACTCATTGAAAGTGTGACATCTACAATTGGAGGTTTCATTCATTCGTGGCCTGATTGATAAATTTGTTTGTTTGTGCAATCTATCTCTAAATAAATAAGTAATTACGTCAAATATCACGTTTATTGATTTATAAATTATGCATCTAAATTATGTTTATTTAGTTGTAATGTTTATGGGTAATGTGTTCGATATATTTATTGTTACTGTATAGTTGCAAGTATTGTCCCTATAAATTTCTCAAACCACCCATATTTTAAAAATATTTCAATAAATATTTCAAAAAGCACGTAACTTTTAAATATGCCACTCCGTACAAATGGCCAATGGACATGGCAATAAGTGGCACGAAACATGCACAAGCACTGCACGGCAAGCGCACAGGCTAGGCTATATTGAGAATTTGAGCCACACAAATCAACTATGAATACCACTCATGGGAGACCATGAAAATAGTATGGTCGGAACATAATCATAGAATCCTACTTGGGGGATTTCATTGATCTTGAGGGATGGTCTGAATTCAATGAGACATTTACCTTGTACACTTTGTACTATGCTAAATACGCAAACTGAGGATCGAGAGCTTCCAAAAAAGGTAGAGTCAAGTGGTCATGCTGTTATGTCTTAACTAATGCAGTTGAAGTTCAAAACTTTACAGTTGAGAATTTTATTCATTGAAAGTGTGACATCTACAATTGGAGGTTTCATTCATTCGTGGCCTGATTGATAAATTTGTTTGTTTGTGCAATCTATCTCTAAATAAATAAGTAAATACGTCAAATATCACGTTTATTGATTTATAAATTATGCATCTAAATTATGTTTATTTAGTTGTAATGTTTATGGGTAATGTGTTCGATATATTTATTGTTACTGTATAGTTGCAAGTATTGTCCCTATAAATTTCTCAAACCACCCATATTTTAAAAATATTTCAATAAATATTTCAAAAAGCACGTAACTTTTAAATATGCCACTCCGTACAAATGGCCAATGGACATGGCAATAAGTGGCACGAAACATGCACTAGCACTGCACGACAAGCACACAGGCTAGGCTATATTGAGAATTTGAGCCACACAAATCAACTATGAATACCACTCATGGGAGACCATGAAAATAGTATGGTCGGAACATAATCATAGAGTCCTACTTGGGGGATTTCATTGATCTTGAGGGATGATATGAATTCAATGAGACATTTACCTTGTACACTTTGTACTAATCTAAATACGCAAACCGAGGATCGAGAGCTTCCAAAAAAGGTAGAGTCAAGTGGTCATGCTGTTATGTCTTAACTAATGCAGCTGAAGTTCAAAACTTTACAGTTGAGAATTTTACTCATTGAAAGTGTGACATCTACAATTGGAGGTTTCATTCATTCGTGGCCTGATTGATAAATTTGTTTGTTTGTGCAATCTATCTCTAAATAAATAAGTAAATACGTCAAATATCACGTTTATTGATTTATAAATTATGCATCTAAATTATGTTTATTTAGTTGTAATGTTTATGGGTAATGTGTTCGATATATTTATTGTTACTGTATAGTTGCAAGTATTGTCCCTATAAATTTCTCAAACCACCCATATTTTAAAAATATTTCAATAAATATTTCAAAAAGCACGTAACTTTTAAATATGCCACTCCGTACAAATGGCCAATGGACATGGCAATAAGTGGCACGAAACATGCACTAGCACTGCACGGCAAGCACACAGGCTAGGCTATATTGAGAATTTGAGCCACACAAATCAACTATGAATACCACTCATGGGAGACCATGAAAATAGTATGGTCGGAACATAATCATAGAGTCCTACTTGGGGGATTTCATTGATCTTGAGGGATGATATGAATTCAATGAGACATTTACCTTGTACACTTTGTACTAATCTAAATACGCAAACCGAGGATCAAGAGCTTCCAAAAAAGGTAGAGTCAAGTGGTCATGCTGTTATGTCTTAACTAATGCAGCTGAAGTTCAAAACTTTACAATCGAGAATTTTACTCATTGAAAGTGTGACATCTACAATTGGAGGTTTCATTCATTCGTGGCCTGATTGATAAATTTGTTTGTTTGTGCAATCTATCTCTAAATAAATAAGTAAATACGTCAAATATCACGTTTATTGATTTATAAATTATGCATCTAAATTATGTTTATTTAGTTGTAATGTTTATGGGTAATGTGTTCGATATATTTATTGTTACTGTATAGTTGCAAGTATTGTCCCTATAAATTTCTCAAACCACCCATATTTTAAAAATATTTCAATAAATATTTCAAAAAGCACGTAACTTTTAAATATGCCACTCCGTACAAATGGCCAATGGACATGGCAATAAGTGGCACGAAACATGCACTAGCACTGCACGACAAGCACACAGGCTAGGCTATATTGAGAATTTGAGCCACACAAATCAACTATGAATACCACTCATGGGAGACCATGAAAATAGTATGGTCGGAACATAATCATAGAGTCCTACTTGGGGGATTTCATTGATCTTGAGGGATGATATGAATTCAATGAGACATTTACCTTGTACACTTTGTACTAATCTAAATACGCAAACCGAGGATCAAGAGCTTCCAAAAAAGGTAGAGTCAAGTGGTCATGCTGTTATGTCTTAACTAATGCAGCTGAAGTTCAAAACTTTACAATCGAGAATTTTACTCATTGAAAGTGTGACATCTACAATTGGAGGTTTCATTCATTCGTGGCCTGATTGATAAATTTGTTTGTTTGTGCAATCTATCTCTAAATAAATAAGTAAATACGTCAAATATCACGTTTATTGATTTATAAATTATGCATCTAAATTATGTTTATTTAGTTGTAATGTTTATGGGTAATGTGTTCGATATATTTATTGTTACTGTATAGTTGCAAGTATTGTCCCTATAAATTTCTCAAACCACCCATATTTTAAAAATATTTCAATAAATATTTCAAAAAGCACGTAACTTTTAAATATGCCACTCCGTACAAATGGCCAATGGACATGGCAATAAGTGGCACGAAACATGCACAAGCACTGCACGGCAAGCGCACAGGCTAGGCTATATTGAGAATTTGAGCCACACAAATCAACTATGAATACCACTCATGGGAGACCATTAAAATAGTATGGTCGGAACATAATCATAGAATCCTACTTGGGGGATTTCATTGATCTTGAGGGATGGTCTGAATTCAATGAGACATTTACCTTGTACACTTTGTACTATGCTAAATACGCAAACTGAGGATCGAGAGCTTCCAAAAAAGGTAGAGTCAAGTGGTCATGCTGTTATGTCTTAACTAATGCAGTTGAAGTTCAAAACTTTACAGTTGAGAATTTTATTCATTGAAAGTGTGACATCTACAATTGGAGGTTTCATTCATTTGTGGCATGATTGATAAATATGTTTGTTTGTGCAATATATCTCTAAATAAATAAGTAAATACGTCAAATATCACGTTTATTGATTCATAAATTATGCATCTAAATTATGTTTATTTAGTTGTAATGTTTATGGGTAATGTGTTCGATATATTGATTGTTACTGTAAAGTTGCAAGTATCGTCCTTCTAAATTTCTCAAACCACCCTTATTTGTAAAATATTTTAATAAATATTTCAAAAAGCACCTAACTTTTAAATATGCCACTCCGTACAAATGGCCAATGGACATGGCAATAAGTAGCACGAAAAATGCACGAGCACTGCATGACAAGCACACTTGCTAGACTGTATTGAGAATTTAAGCCACACAAATCAACTATGAATATCACTCATGGGAGACCATGGAAATAGTATGGTTGGAACATAATCATAGAGTCCTACTTGGGGGATCTCATTGATCTTGATGGATGGTCTGAATTCAATGAGACATTTACCCTGGACACTCTATACTATACTAAATACGCAAACCGAGGATCGGGAGCTTCCGAAAAGGGTAGAGTCAAGGGCCATGCTATTATGTCCTAACTAATGCAGATGAAGTTCAGAGCTTTACAGTTGAGAATTTTATTCATTAAAAGTGTGACATCTACAATTGGAGGTTTCATTCATTCATGGCCTGATTGATGAATTTGTTTGTTTGCTCAATCTATATCTAAATAATTAAGTAATTACGTCAAATATCACGTTTATTGATTTATAAATTATGCATATAAATTATGTTTATTTGGTTGTAATGTTTATGGGTAATGTGTTCGATATATTGATTGTTACTGTAAAGTTGCAAGTATCGTCCCTCTAAATTTCTCAAACCACCCATATTTGTAAAATATTTCAATAATTATTTCAAAAAGCATGCAACTTTTGAATATGTCACTCCGTAAAAATGGCCAATGGACATGGCAATAAGTGGCACGAAACATGCACGAGCACTGCACGGCAAGCGCACAGGCTAGGCTATATTGAGAATTTGAGCCACACAAATCAACTATGAATACCACTCATGGGAGACCATGGAAATAGTATGGTCGGAACATAATCATAGAATCCTACTTGGGGGATTTCATTGATCTTGAGGGATGGTCTGAATTCAATGAGACATTTACCTTGTACACTTTGTACTATGCTAAATACGCAAACTGAGGATCGAGAGCTTCCAAAAAAGGTAGAGTCAAGTGGTCATGCTGTTATGTCTTAACTAATGCAGTTGAAGTTCAAAACTTTACAGTTGAGAATTTTATTCATTGAAAGTGTGACATCTACAATTGGAGGTTTCATTCATTTGTGGCATGATTGATAAATATGTTTGTTTGTGCAATATATCTCTAAATAAATAAGTAAATACGTCAAATATCACGTTTATTGATTCATAAATTATGCATCTAAATTATGTTTATTTAGTTGTAATGTTTATGGGTAATGTGTTCGATATATTGATTGTTACTGTAAAGTTGCAAGTATCGTCCTTCTAAATTTCTCAAACCACCCTTATTTGTAAAATATTTTAATAAATATTTCAAAAAGCACCTAACTTTTAAATATGCCACTCCGTACAAATGGCCAATGGACATGGCAATAAGTAGCACGAAAAATGCACGAGCACTGCATGACAAGCACACTTGCTAGACTGTATTGAGAATTTAAGCCACACAAATCAACTATGAATATCACTCATGGGAGACCATGGAAATAGTATGGTTGGAACATAATCATAGAGTCCTACTTGGGGGATCTCATTGATCTTGATGGATGGTCTGAATTCAATGAGACATTTACCCTGGACACTCTATACTATACTAAATACGCAAACCGAGGATCGGGAGCTTCCGAAAAGGGTAGAGTCAAGGGCCATGCTATTATGTCCTAACTAATGCAGATGAAGTTCAGAGCTTTACAGTTGAGAATTTTATTCATTAAAAGTGTGACATCTACAATTGGAGGTTTCATTCATTCATGGCCTGATTGATGAATTTGTTTGTTTGCTCAATCTATATCTAAATAATTAAGTAATTACGTCAAATATCACGTTTATTGATTTATAAATTATGCATATAAATTATGTTTATTTGGTTGTAATGTTTATGGGTAATGTGTTCGATATATTGATTGTTACTGTAAAGTTGCAAGTATCGTCCCTCTAAATTTCTCAAACCACCCATATTTGTAAAATATTTCAATAATTATTTCAAAAAGCATGCAACTTTTGAATATGTCACTCCGTAAAAATGGCCAATGGACATGGCAATAAGTGGCACGAAACATGCACGAGCACCGCACGGCAAGCACACAGGCTAGGTTGTATTGAGAATTTGAGCAACACAAATCAACTATGAATACCACTCATGGGAGACCATGAAAATAGTATGGTCGGAACATAATCATAGAGTCCTACTTGGGGGATCTCATTGATCATGATGGATGGTCTGAATTTAATGAGACATTTACCTTGGACACTCTATACTATGCTAAATACGCAAACCGTGGATTGAGAGCTTTCGGAAAGGGTAGAGTCAAGTGGCCATACTGTTATGTCCTAACTAATGCAGTTGAAGTTCAGAGCTTTACAGTTGAGAATTTTATTCATTAAAAGTGTGACATCTACAATTGGAGGTTTCATTCATTCGTGGCCTGATTGATGAATTTGTTTGTTTGTTCAATCTATATCTAAATAATTAAGTAGTTACGTCAAATATCACGTTTATTGATTTATAAATTATGCATCTCAATTATGTTTATTTAGTTGTAATGTTTATGGGTAATGTGTTCGATATATTTATTGTTACTGTAAAGTTGCAAGTATTGTCCCTATAAATTTCTCAAACCACCCATATTTGTAAAATATTTCAATAAATATTTCAAAAAGCATGGAACTTTTAAATATGCCACTCTGTACGAATGGCCAATGGACATGGCAATAAGTGGCACGAAACATGCACGAGCACTGCACGGCAAGCACACAGGCTAGGCTATATTGAGAATTTGAGCCACACAAATCAACTATGAATACCACTCATGGGAGACCCTGAAAATAGTATGGTCGGAACATAATCATAGAGTCCTACTTGGGGGATTTCATTGATCTTGAGGGATCGTATGAATTGAATGAGACATTTACCTTGTACACTTTGTACTATGCTAATACGCAAACCGAGGATCGAGAGCTTCCAAAAAGGGTAGAGTCAAGTGGTCATGTTGTTATGTCTTAACTAATGCAGCTGAAGTTCAAAACTTTACAGTTGAGAATTTTATTCATTGAAAGTGTGACATCTACAATTGGAGGTTTCACTCATTCATGGCTTGATTGATGAATTTGTTTATTTGTTCAATCTATATATAAATAATTAAGTAAATACATCAAATATCACGTTTACTGATTTATAAATTATGCATCTCAATTATGTTTATTTAGTTGTAATGTTTATCGGTATTGTGTTCAATATATTGATTGTTAATGTAAAGTTGCAAGGATCGCCCCTCTAAATTTCTCAAACCACCCCTATTTGAAAAATAATTCAATAAATTTTTTAAAAAACACCTAACTTTTAAATATGCCCACTCCATATAGATTGCCAATTGACATGGTAATAAGTGGCACGAAACATGCACGAGGACTGCACGACAAGCACACAGGCTAGGCTGTATTGTGAATTTGAGCCACACAAATCAACTATGAATACCCCTCATGGGAGACCATGGAAATAGTATGGTCGGAACATAATCATAGAGTCCTACTTGGGGGATCTCATTGATCTTGAGGGATGGTCTGAATTCATTGGGACATTTACCTTGTACACTTTGTACTATGCTAAATACGCAAACCGAGGATCGAGAGCTTCCAAAAAGGGTAGAGTCAAGTGGTCATGCTGTTATGTCCTAACTAATGCAGCTAAAGTTCAGAACTTTATAGTTGAGAATTTTATTCATTGAAAGTGTGACATCTACAATTGGAGGTTTCATTCATTCGTGGCATGATTGATGAATTTATTTGTTTGTTCAATATATATCTAAATAATTAAGTAAATACGTCAAATATCACGTTTACTGATTTATAAATTATGCATCTCAATTATGTTTATTTAGTTGTAATGTTTATGGGTAATGTGTTCAATATATTGATTGTTAATGTAAAGTTGCAAGGATCGCCCCTCTAAATTTCTCAAACCACCCCTATTTGAAAAATAATTCAATAAATATTTCAAAAAACACCTAACTTTTAAATATGCCCACTCCATACAGATTGCCAATTGACATGGCAATAAGTGGCACGACACAGGCACGAGCATTGCGCAGCAAGCACACAGTCTGGGTTGTATTGAGAATTTGAGCTATACAAATCAACTGTAAATACCACTCATGGGAGACCATGGAAATAATATGGTCGGAACATAATCATAGAGTCCTACTAGGAGGATCTCATTGATTTTGTGGGATGGTTTGAATTCAATGGGACGTTTACCTTGGACACTCTGTGCTATACTAAATTTGAAAACCTAGGATTGGGAGTTTCCAAAAAGGGCAGACTCAAGTGGCTAGTTACTATGTCCTCACTAATGCAGGTGAAGTTCAGAACTTTATAGTTGAGAGTTTTATTCATGGAAAGAGTGACATCCACAATTGGAGGTTTCGTTTATTCGTGACCTGATTGATCAATGTGTTTGTTTATTCAATCTATATCGAAATAAGTAAATAAATACATTAAATATCATGTTTATTGGTTTATAAATTATGCATATCAATTATGTTTATTTAGTTGTAATATTTATGGGTAATGACTTTGATATATTAACTGTTAATATAATGTTACAAGTATCACCCCTCTAAATTTCTCAAACCACGTCTATTTGAAAAATAATTCAATAAATATTTCAAAAAAAACACCTAGATTTTAAATATGTCCACTCTATACAGACGGCCAATGGACATGGCAATAAGTGGCACGACATAGGCACGAGCATTGCACAACACCTAGATTTTAAATATGTCCACTCTATACAGACGGCCAATGGACATGGCAATAAGTGGCATGACATAGGCACGAGCATTGCACGGCAAGTACACAGACTGGGCTGTATTGAGAATTTGAGCCATACAAATCAACTATGAATACCATTCATGGGAGACCGTGGAAATAGCATAGTCGGACCATACTCATAGAGTAATACTTGGGGAATCTCATTGATATTGAAGGATGATATGAATTCAATGAGACATTTACCCTGGACACTCCGTATTATGCTAAATACGCAAATCGAGGATCGGGAGTTTCCAAAAAGGGTAGAGTCAAGTGGTCAGGCTGCTATGTCCTTACTAATACAACTAGAGTTTAGAACTTTACAATTGAAATTTTATTTATGGAAATAGTGGAGTCCACAATTGGAGGTTTCACTCATTTGTGACCGGATTGATGACTTTGTTTGTTTGTTTAATCTATATCTAAATAATTAAATAAATACATCAAATGCTACGTTCATTGATTTATAAATTATGAATCTCAATTATGTTTATTTAGTTGTAATTTTTACGGGTAATATGTTTGATATATTAATCGTTAATGTAAAGTAGTCAGGCCCTCTAAATTTGTCAAACCACCCCTATTTGAAAAATATTTCAATAAATATTTCAAAAAACTTTTAAATATGCCCGCTGCATATAGATGACCAACAGACATGGCAATAAGTGGTAGGACACAGGCACGAGCATTGCACGGCAAGCACACAGGCTGGGATGTATTGAAAATTTAAGCCAAACAAATCAACTATAAATACCACTTATGGGAGACCATGGAAATAGTATGGTCGGAACATAATCATAGAGTCCTACTTGGGGTGATCTTGAGGGATGGTCTGAATTCAATAATTCATCTACCTTGGACACTCTATACTATGCTAAATATGCAAACCGAGGATCGAGAGCTTCCGAAAAGGGTAGAGTCAAGTGGCCAGGTTGTTATGTCCTAACTAATGCTGCAGAAGTTCAGAGGTTTACAGTTGAGAGTTTTATTCATGGAAAGTGTGGCATCCACAATTGGAGGTTTTATTCATTCATGGTCTGATTGATAAATTTGTTTGTTTGTTCAATCTATATCTAAATAATTAAGTAAATACGTCAAATATCATGTTTATTGATTTATAAATTATGCATCTCAATTATGTTTATTTAGTTGTAATATTTATGGGTAATGTGTTTGATATATTGATTGTTATCGCCCCTCTAAATTTATCAAACCGCCCCTATTTGAAAAATAATTCGATAAATATTTAAAAAAAGCACTTAAGTTTTAAATATGCCTGCTCCATATAGATGGCCAATGGACATGCAATAAGTGGTATGACACAAGCACAAGCATTGCACGACATGCACACAGGCTGGGCTGAATTGAGAATTTGAGCCATACAAATCAACTATGAATACCACTCATGGGAGACAATGGAAATAGTATAGTCGGAATATAATCATAGAGTCCTACTTGGGTGATCTCATTGATCTTGAGAGATGGTCTGAAATCAATAGGACGTTTACCTTGGACACTCTGTACTATGATAAATTTGCAAACTGAGGATCATGAGCTTCCAAAAAGGATAGAGTCAAGTGGCTAGGCTACTATGTCCTCACTAATACAGTTGAAGTTCAAAACTTTACAGTTAAGACTTTTATTCATGGAAAGAGTGGCATCCACAATTGGAGGTTTTATTCATTCATGGCCTGATTGATGAATGTGTTTGTTTGTTCAATCTATATCAAAATAATTAAATAAATATATTAAATATCTCGTTTATTGATTTCTAAATTATGCATCTCAATTATGTTTATTTAGTTATGTATATTTATGTGTTATGTCTTCGATATATTAATTGTTAGTGTAAAGTTGCAAGTATTGCCCCTTTAAATTTCTCACAACACTCATATTTGAAAAATAATTCATTAAATATTTTAAAAAGTACCTAACTTTTAAATATGCCCACTCCATACAGATGGCCAATGGACCTGTCAGCAAGTGTCGTGGCACATGCACGAGCACTGCATGGCATGCACACAGGCGGGGTTGAATTGAGAATTTGAGCCATACAAATCAACTATAAATACCATTCATGGGAGACCATGAAAATAGTATAGTCGGAACATAATCATAGAGTCTTACTTGGGGATCTCATTGATCTTGAGGGATGGTCTGAATTCAATGGGACGTTTACCTTGGACACTCTGTGCTATGCTAAATTTGAAAACCTAGGATCGGGAGCTTTCAAAAAGTGTAGAGTCAAGTGGCCAGGTTGCTATGTCCTCACTAATGCAATTGTTCCAAACTTTACAGTTAAGAATTTTATTCATGGAAAGAATGACATCCACAATTGGAGGTTTCATTTATTCGTGGTTTGATTGATGAATTTATTTGTTTGTTCAATCTATATTGTCCACTCGTTGCAACAATATTATGGTTTTGATTGCTCCATGAAAATTTTGGGTGTTGTCTCCCTCTAGGGTTGTATGTGTTTGAATATGAATTATTCTGGTCATGTCAATTGAAGTTACCTATATAGTTGACTGAGACTAGATTTTCAGGATAATTATCAAATAAATGCCCTTTTCCACAATAAACACAAGATACTTCAGCAACTTGGTTGACAGTTGCTGGAGCAGTTGTTATAGCCTTCACCAAATTTGTTAATGACGTTACCCAGAAAAGGTTTTGGTTTGACAATTAATCCTCATTCTACAAACTATTAGAAAAGCAAGAGCTAGGAGTTTGGGATTTAGAGATGAAATCAGGAGCAATTATTCTGAGATGCATTACGTTTGAGAGGAATTAAAATTTGCTGTCACGATATTTGTGAAAAATCTTGTTTAGCTTGTAATTGGTGAGACAAATCAAGTTTCATTTGTTCATTTGTTTACCTATGAGTTATGTGATTACTTTTACTTATGGTTCTTAAAACATTCAAAATTTCAGCCTTATTGAACCCCATGTTTATAGAATTAAAATTGTTGGTTGTTTGTTACTGTAAAAGTGACTGGCAAAGTTATTGAGACTTTATCATGACCGGAAACAGAAATGCTCAATGCTATGAATCTCAAAACACTACTAGAAGAGGTAAAATCATTATTTCATATGCAAGGATGACTGATTAGAGATTGCTGTTGAATAGTGGTGAGCCAACATTAGATCCATCATCAATTGTAAATCCTACAAAAATATTTGAATAGAGGGTATAGCCATCACGCTTTTCAACTTTCTTATCAGTGATGCAACAGATTGTTGAGTGAAGCCAGTCTAATGATGAATGACTTTCTTATGTATTTATCCAATAAAGAAATAAACTCCAAAGCACGTAGTCATCAATGTGAATACATGGTAAATTTTGGCAATTAAACCATATGAATAAATGAGGTGAAGATAAATTGCCCCTGTATCATCCATCATGGTTAGTTCATGAAGTACCATCATTTGGGTAACATTTTTCGAGTCTTTTCTATCATCCATCATAGTTAGTTTCTCTCAGATAATGTAATCTATAAAACTAATAGGATCACTTGACCACTGGAATAAATAATTTAACTAGAGAAACAGAAAACAAGAGAGATCAAATTGGCATAACTCTTGGAAAAAAATTTGTGGGTGTTGAACATTTGTTGACAGTCTGCAGAGTGAGTTTTTATCTTTGTTGGAAGATCTTATCTGGATCAACTTTTAATTATTTTACAAGAAGAAATCTCAAAGTTGTATTCATTTAAATGTAAAACAGTTAGCAAGCTCATTATGGTCTTATACAAATTTGTATTCATTTAAAACTATATGTTAAAATTTTTGGAACAATTCATTGAGAACCAAAAACCTTATCATTTAATCATGTGATTTACTAGTTAGCATTTGGCTATTATGATATGGTTGGAATGGTGGTTCTTATTATTGATGGAACTTACCTTGGTGAAAAGAATTGACTTGGTTATTAAGTTGCATCTGCAAACTTTTTATAAGATACCGTAGAAGTTGGCCCATGGATATATCTAGAGGCTTATGCTCAATATGTTAGCTCTTATCACAATTATGTATTTCCCACCGTGGAATAAGTAGTTTTAAAGATTACTACTATACAATGATCGACTACTACATTTTAAGAATTCATGGATTTGTTTTTTTTTCACCTTTTACTTTTGGACTATTTATTCAGAATTCAAAGACTAGTTGCCCAATGCTTAGGAGTACTATTGTAATGGTCTGTATTAGGTGAGGCTGAAAAAAGTTTATTCCATGATAACTGTATGTCTTAGTTTTGCGGAGCATCATGGCTTTTGGGATGAGGCTAGAAATGATTAATCTTGTAATTCTATTTTTTCTTCGTCCAAGCCCAAGTTTTCTGCATGGGATCTTACTTTGGGTTAGTGATTATTTTTTTTTAATTTTTATCTGTGTTGGTGTTTTCTGGTATATTATTTCTGTTGGACAACTCCTTGTTGCTGTGCTTTTGAGTTATATATCACTTAATTGAAAATGAAAAGAAAGAAGAAGTTTATTAAAGACTAATTGTCTGATTTATGTCTCTCTTGCAGGAATGATGCTGTAAGTGTACAAACTTGGGTTAGTGCATCTGGAAAAGATGGTTTGCAGCATGATTGGCTCATTCGTAATGCTAAGATAGGCGAAACATTAACAAGAGCAACTAGGTATGGAATTTTTAGGTACAGTTTTATTACTATTCTTTTGCAGTTGTTATGGAAGATGTGCTGTATTTCAATGATTCTGATGATATTTTTATTTTGTTTCAGTAAAAGGATTTCCTTATGGCAACTTCCAAATTATAAATGAAAAAAAAATAGAAGTAGCCTCTTTTGGCAGCCTACTTATGTTTTGAAAGACACAAAAATTAATTATTATTTTACAGATTGTAAAGTTTATTTTTTTAGTTAAATTTAATTAGTTAAAATAATTATTTTTGGCGGCATGAGATAGATGTCTCGCCACATCAGTTTATTAATTTATTTAGCAACACAAATCTATTATGACAGCCTTTCATAAATGATGCAAAGCAAGAAATTGAAGAAATCCTAATTAGAGTTAAATGTATAATATTTAGGAATATTTTAATTAATTTGTATTCTAGTTTAATTTGGTTTCCTATTTAGGGTCTTATTGTTTAGGTATTACTTATTTGGGTAATATTCCTAATTTAGGTATAAGTCTTATTAAAATAGGTTTTCTAATCATATTAGGATAAGTCTTACTTAGTATAAATAAGTG